>CM042420.1:15399160-15406660 GCA_023634145.1 Thymallus thymallus
TAACTATCACCACTGACAACTACAGTCTCCCTCACATTAACTATCACCACTGACAACTACAGTCTCCCTCACATTAACTATCACCACTGACAACTACAGTCTCCCTCACATTAACTATCACCACTGACAACTACAGTCTCCCTCACATTAACTATCACCACTGACAACTACAGTCTCCCTCACATTAACTATCACCACTGACAACTACAGTCTCCCTCACATTAACTATCACCACTGACAACTACAGTCTCCCTCACATTAACTATCACCACTGACAACTACAGTCTCCCTCACATTAACTATCACCACTGACATCTACAGTCTCCCTCACATTAACTATCACCACTGACATCTACAGTCTCCCTCACATTAACTATCACCACTGACATCTACAGTCTCCCTCACATTAACTATCCATACTGACAACTAGTCTCCCTCACATTAACTATCCATACTGACAACTAGTCTCCCTCACATTAACTATCCATACTGACAACTAGTCTCCCTCACATTAACTATCCATACTGACAACTAGTCTCCCTCACATTAACTATCCACTGACAACTACAGTCTCCCTCACATTAACTATCAATACTGACAACTAGTCCCCCTCACATTAACTATCAACACTGACAATACCACAACTACAGTCTCCCTCATATAAACCCTTCACCACCGCCAACATCACAACTACAGTCTCTGATGAGGCCTCAGATGGTGACACATCCCTGGGACACAGCCCAAAGACAAAGCCCAAAAAGCTCAGCCTCTGTCCTGTGGAGCTAGCTGGGTAGAAGACCCTACACACACACACACACACACACACACACACACACACACACACACACACGTTAAACCCTTCACACACAGTCCCAGCAGGAATACATCTGTTACTGTCCCTTTAAAACATGCATTCATTAGAAAGCATTCTAAATATCTGACTAATGTGCACATTCTACACACAGTCCCATCTGTGTAGCATGAATAAGTCCCATACTTCCTCTTTAGTGTGCGCGTGCATGTCCAACCTCCCACATGGAAAACAGACACAGGTTTTCCACATTCCTCTATGGAGAGAGCTGACCACACCCTCCCAGCTGACCTCTAGTAACCAGGATCATAAAGCCTAACATGTTCACCAGCCCCCAGCGGACCTGTCTGTAGAGCTGTCATGTAACTCTTAGTCACAACTGTCACAGTAAAGACATGTTCCCTTTAAACAAACAAAGCCTTGAAGAACCTGGAGGACCTAGTGAAGCCCCGATCTCGCCTAGCTTCCGGCCCCCCTGCCGGAGTCAGCTGCTGGGCTTCCTGTGCGGAGGAGGTGGGCTCTGGAGCTCCAGCCCATAGGGGGAACCAGTCCGGAGACTAGCTCAGTCAGCGGTTCAGAATAATCTAGGATTCTATCCACCCTCTCTAGGGGACGAGTGTGTTGTCACAGGTGGGTTAAACTTTAAACAGATTACACACACACACACGACAAAGTACGCTTCAGGACAAGGCCAGGTGGTTGGTGTGTGTGTGTGTGTTTGTGTGTGTGTGTTTTCCTACAATATTTGTACAGAGAGAAATCCATTAAAAAGTACTGACAATGCAGAAGCCCAGCAAATGGGAAAAAACTAAACAGAACAGGCCTTATCAGCTGTGGTTTGTACAGCCAGACACCCAGCAGGGAAAGCTGGGAAGTAAAGCCATTGGGCTTCATGAATATTATGTTTTCCTTTTCCCAATGTGAGAGAATGACAAGAACAAGCTCCCATGAAAGGAAGTGAAAACGGGTGACATATGGGAATGAACACTGTAAGCACAAATCAAAACATGCCATGAGCGATAGAGAGAGAGAGCGGGCAAGAGAGAGAGAGAGGGGGGGGGGGGGGGAGAGAGAGAGAGAGAAAGGGATGGAGGGAGAGAGAAAAAGGGACAGCTCCATAAAAGGCCAAGAGTTAAAACTTCCAATATGTCTCTCTCTTGCTCTACCCCTCAGGTCCAGAAACACACAACACACCCGTGGGCAGAGGCTTTGGCAGCTCAAACCCAGCTCTGTACCGAAATGAACCGTGCTCCCATGGTAACCTAAGCCCATGGCCTAACCGTCTTCTCTTAGTGCTATGCCGTGCCGTTGCTTCAGCAAAGGTATGTGATGGGAAAGGAGAGTAGAGAAGGCATGAGAGACAGAGGTAGGAAGAATAATACTAACCGATGAGCAGCCAATTCCATTTCACAGTGGATCATGACAGAGCTAGAGAGAGAGAAAGACAGAGCGAGCGAGAGAGAGACAGACAGACAGACAGACAGACAGTATAAGAAAGTCTGGCGTGTGCCAACAGAGACAACAAGCTGTCACAGCGGGCTGATTAACTGTATGGTGTAGTCAGTCAGCTAACTGTCTGATTCCCTTTCAGACGCTCTCTAGACATCGATCTGAAGATCACATTTCTAACTGTGCAGACTCACAGAATTTTAAATTGAAAGATTAATAGTGTGCCCAAAGTAAGTAAGACACCCCAGAAATAACCAAGAATAAAAGGAATGAAAAATGTGTTTATTTGCATAAACACTCGGATCCAGGAAAATCGCATTTCATGCATTTCAGCGATTTTAGGATTTTGACTGTCTGTTGAGAGAGAGCGAGAGAGAGAGGAGAGAGAGGAGAGAGAAAAAGAAAGAATAAAAAGACAAAGAGAGAGAGCATGAGAAAGAGGAGAAAAAAGAGGAGAGAGAGAAAGAGGAGCAGGAAGACAATGTGACTGAGGTGATCAGATGAAATGAGAGAGCTGTGTTTTGACTGTCAGGACAACAAGAATCTGGACCCTTAAAAAGGCTGGGTGCTTCCAATTAACCCCTAGAACCTCCATTCACCCCGCCTGCCTAGCTAGAACCTTGAACCTCCATTCACCCCGCCTGCCTAGCTAGAACCTTGAACCTCCATTCACCCCGCCTGCCTAGCTAGAACCAGAAGATAAATAAATTAACAGCATCCGTGAGAAAGCTGGTCCTTATTTTAATATAGCTCTTATTTCAAAAACAGCTCTTTTAATTCCGAGATTCAGACTTGAGTCTGAATAGAGCTCACTACCCAAACCTGAATCATGTGGAGAGAAAGGGGGATGGAAAAGAGAGAGAGAGAAAGCAGGGAGGAGAGAGGGTGGTAAAAGTGAAATTGATGACGTGTTTGACCAGAGAGGATAATGAAGTGAAGCTTTGACCCCTGGCGACCTCTTGACCTATAGGTTACCCTGGCAATGAGATGGTCTTTTATGTTGCTGTGGCAGCCTGCATCTGGTCTGTTGGTTGCTATGAAGTAGCAGAGGCCAAAGTTTGTTACATTTCAATTTGGTAGGAAGCTAATTTAAATTCCAATTTAAGAATTTAAAAACATCCATTAATATCCTGAACGCATTAAAATGTAAATTGACCCTCAACCTCTGCTCAGTACACTGCCGTAATTTGTTCTCAGAGTGAGGTAAACTTTGTTCGGAAACACGTCTTGCACCATCTCTACCCTGCTTGTGTTCCAACAGTAGTCCAGATTGTCTCCTCTCAATGAGCCATATGTACTGCAGCACTGTGTTTGAGTGTAGGCCCATATGTTGGATGCAGTAGCCAGATGGTCTGCAATCAGCCCCAGAGAAGACCACAAAGCTCTATACACCACCTCACCTCATTCAGTCAAACTTAGTTTCAACTGTAGTGTTACACCAGATGGGTACCAGACAACGGTCCACTGCCTAGTTATCAAAGTGCAATATGTCCCATCAAGAACCCTCATCTATGAAATCCCCCCTAAGAAAGATATAATCTCCCGCTGTCTGCTGCAGTCTGAAATGAGATCTGACGTTTGTTCCACAAGCAATAACAGTGTAGTTCGCCGAGTCAGTCCAACAGCAGACTGAACACTGAACCCATGACTAGTACAAACCAAGGCCATCAGAAGCCTCTCCGAAGTACAAACCTTTGGCAGACTCCAGCTCAGCTATAGAGCAACACAGTGCAACATCTGATCTCAGTTAGTTTGAACAGGCTTCTCTGTGCAGCCCGTACACAGCAGAGGTTGTGTGTGTCTCTGTGCAGCCTATACACACGGCAGAGTGTGTGTGTCTCTGTGTAGCCCGTACACACAGCAGAGCGTGTGGGTCTCTGTGCAGCCCGTACACACGGCAGAGTGTGTGTATGTGTGTGTGTCTCTGTGAAGCCCATACACATGGCAGAGCGTATGTGTTCACTAGATGGATGCTATTTCATGTCTTTATTGGACTTGGTTTCTCCAAGCATCAGAGTTGGCGTTGGCTGGCATGCGTTTTGTGTTTGTGAGAGGTCTGGGAGAGTATACTGAGCAGAGCTAGATTATGGCTGGCTGGGGACTTCAGAGACATCTCTCCAAGACCATCACAGACGCTGTAAGGCTTCATCATAGGAACGATAAGGCTCCATTTAAAAGTGCCCTATAGGAGCAGATCTAGGATCAGCTTACCTGCCCTCAACCTTAAACTTAACCATTAGTGGATAAACACAATACTGATCTTAGGTCAGTATTTAAAAGCAACAAATACATGTGCTCTATGGCCATATAAAGGCATGTCTGTGTGTGGACCTACTCTATGACCTAATAATCGAAGAGGTTGTGTCTGACCTGGGCTGAATGAGCTCAGTATGAGAGGTCAGGGGTTAGCTGGATAAGTGTTCTAAAGCCACCATGTTTCATATCCTGTGACAAACTCAAGGGGATGCCATTTCACAGCTGCAACACATTTCTGTAGTAACACGCTAAGATCTCAGCCCTGATTAGAGAGAAAAATAAAATGGCACAGGCGGCAAGAACACAATATTTAGATTTTAGCCTTCCTCTTATTCAAGTTTTCCCAGTCTCTCTCTCTCTCTCTCTCTCTCTCTCTCTGAAGGTCTCTCACTCAGTTGTCCCCTCAAATCTCCTTCTTGTCCAGCTCTCTTTTGTGTCTTTCAATCAACTCTAGGTTTGTTAAGGGTAGCTTTAGTGTAGCTTAACGTCTTCCAGTGTGAAGTAAATGGTAGCTTGGTAAACTATATACAGTTGAAGTCGGAAGTTTACATACACTTAGGTTTAAGTCTTTAAAACTAATTTTTCAACCACTCCACAGATTTCACGTTAACAAACTATAGTTTTGGCGGTTAGGAAATCTACTTTGTGTATGACAAGTAATTCTTCCAACAATTGTTTACAGACAGATTATTTCACTTATAATTCACCATATCACAATTCCAGTGGGTCAGAAATGTACATACACTAAGCCAGACTACGGTTTGCAGCTGCACATGGGGACAAAGATCGTACTTTTTGGAGAAATGTACTCTGGTCTGATTAAACAAAAATAGAACTGTTTGGCCATAATGACCATCGTTATGTTTGGAGGAAAAAGGGGGAGGCTTGAAAGCAGAAGAACACCATCCCAACCGTGAAGCACGGGGGTGGCAGCATCATGTTATGGGGGTGCTTTGCTGCAGGAGGGACTGGTGCACTTCACAAAATAGATGGCATCATGAGGAAGGAAAATTATGTGGATATATTGAAGCAACATCTCAAAACATCAGTCAGGAAGTTAAAGCTTGGTCGCAAATGGGTCTTCCAAATGGACAACGACCCCAAGCATACTTCCAAAGTTGTAGCAAAATGGCTTAAGGACAACAAAGTCAAGGTATTGGAGTGGCCATCACAAAGCCCTGACCTCAATCCTATAGAAAATGTGTGGGCAGAACTGAAAAAGCATGTGCGAGCAAGGAGGCCTACAAACCTGACTCCGTTACACCAGTTCTGTCAGGAGGAATGGGCCAAAATTCACCCAACTTATTGTGGGAAGCTTGTGGAAGACTACCAGAAACATTTGACCAAAGTTAAACAATTTAAAGGCAATGCTACCAAATACTAATTGAGTGTATGTAAACTTCTGACCCACTGGGAATGTGATGAAATAAATTCTCTCTCTACTATTATTCTGACATTTCACATTCTTAAAATAAGTGGTGATCCTAACTGACCTATGACAGGGAATCTTTACTAAATTAGAAATTGTGAAAAACTGAGTTTAAATGTATTTGGCTAAGGTGTATGTAAATTTCCGACTGTATTTCAGAGTAGCTTCCCCAACACTGTCTGTAGTTAACAGACAGCGTGAGACAGACAGTGGGCACTGCGGGGCACAGACTGCAGATGTGGGCATCCTCTACCATGCTGACCTTCGTGGCACTCACCACAGGGTGTTGTGGACACTGGCACGCCTGCTAAGAGACGTGCTGGGGTGCTAGGAGTAGCAACACAAAGACAACTAGGATAACAGACACCAAGATAATAGAGCGCACCAAATCACACGCTTATAAACACACTCTGGATGATTCCAGAATACTTTTGTAAATGCTCTTGTAAACTCAGAGGCAGTCAGACATGCAGGGATCTTCACAGACAAAAGGCTGCATTCAGACTCATGCAGAAATGAGTAAACAAACCGAGATGGAAAAATGATGGGGAGGTGGAGAGGGGGAAAGGAACGTTGGCGGGAGGCCACATGAGGCCTGAGACAGCTGGCAAAGATACCCTCTACAAACCTTACTAACGCGGCAGACAGAGAGAGAGACAGCGAGAGAGAGCGAGAGAGAGACAGACAGACAGCCTGGTGGTCCTGGTTCTGAGCTCGTCTGGTCTAGATGGATAGGGGGATGAAAGGATGAACACAGCGTTGTTTCTTGGAAATTTCTCGCAGGGAATAGCCTTCATTTCTCAGAACAAGAATTGACTGGCCTGTTTCAGAAGAAAGTTATTTGTTTCTGGCCATTTTGAGGCTGTAATCAAACCCACAAATGCTGATACTCCAGATACTCAACTAGTCTAAAGGCCAGTTTTATTGCTTCTTTAAATCAGCACAACAGTTTTCAGCTGTGCTAACATAATTGCAAAAGGTTTCTAATGATCAATTAGCTTTTAAAATGATAAACTTGGATTAGCTAACACAACGTGTCATTGGAACACAGGAGTGATGGTTGCTGATAATGGGCCTCTGTACGCCTATGTAGATATTCCATTAAAAATCAGGCGTTTCCAGCTACAATAGTCATTTACAACATTAACAATGTATACACTATATTTCTGATCAATTTGATGTTACTTTAATAGACAAAGAAATTGATTTTCTTTCAAAAACAAGGACATTTCTAAGTGACCCCAAACTCTGGAACGGTTGTGTGTGTGTGTGTGTGTGTGTGTGTGTGTGTGTGTGTGTGTGTGTGTGTGTGTGTGTGTGTGTGTGTGTGTGTGTGTGTGTGTGTGTGTGTGTGTTATATATACACCATTCCTGACATTTAATTCTAGTAAAAATTCCCTGTTTTAGGTCAGTTAGGGTCACCACTTATTTTAAGAATGTGAAATGTCAGAATAATAGTAGAAAGAATGATATACTGCGTGGTCCCATGGTGTTTATACTTGCATACTATTGTTTGTACAGATGAATGTGGTACCTTCAGGCGTTTGGAAATTTC
>CM042420.1:15411660-15511660 GCA_023634145.1 Thymallus thymallus
TGTGTGTGTGTGTGTGAGGTTTGGCTGACCTATGTGAAGTCCCCCCTCCAGAGGAACAGAACAAGACAACATCCAGACCCACACCGTCCCTCCACAGACCAGACCGACCAACGCTTTCCTGTGGTTACACCATGTTCCCAAAACAGAAGACAGGAGCAGAGAGAGAGAGAGGAGCGAGAGGAGCGACCGAGGGGGAGAGAGACGCACAGGGTGAATGAGGAAGGGGGAGAAAACAGATGGAGGTAGAATCCCTCTGATCCATAAAGGCCCCCACAGTGATTAACTGAGGAATTAGCCCTGGCCTGTAGAGACAGACCAAGAGGACACTTCTGGTTCAGGTTCACAGCTCTGCTCCGTGTCCTCAGCTCCACACACACAGAAACGTAGTGTTATACAGAGCCATGAGTGAATGGAACTCCCTTCCATCTTATATATTACAGAAGTGAACAGAAAAGTGGTTTCAAAAGACAAATAAAGCAACACCTCTCCCCCATGTGATCTACCTGTTGTGTGTGTGTGTGTGTGTGTGTGTGTGTGTACTGACATGTATGTGGAACTGATAGATGCACACACACACACTACATGTTAATGTTTTTAAATGTATGTAAAGTATTCTGTCTGTAATGTCTTTTCTGTTCTATGTCGGACCCCAGTAAGACTAGCGGTCTCCATTGGCGTCGACTAATGGGGATTCTAATAAATCACATCGCTCACACACTAATGAACACCACAAACACAGTCACCAAGCGGAAAATAAGACTTGTGTTCCAACCAACCGTAGTTAGACACACACGATACCTCCGGCAGAACGACGCCATAATTCTACCTCCATCAATCATTGTAACACCACCTGCCCCTCTACGCATGTATAAACACTTCATGTGTTGATGCCTCTCTAAAGCTCGCCGTCCGTCAGTAAAAACCGCAGATTTAGTCATTCGAGTGGATGCGAAGGCGATGAGTTTCCATCAGACTGTTCTTGTGTACAGGGTGCCAGGTTTCTGGGTTCTCTGTCGTACACTACAAGGCTGTTGACGAGACTACAGTCAGTCTGGAGAACAGACAGACAGACAGAGAACTTACAGGCTAGCGTTTAAAATACTAATTTGTGTCGTCTGAGGAAACAGAAAAGGGAAGTGGTTTTATACTGACATGAGTAGCAGCTGGGCTCCCTGAGGGAGGGAGTGGATCATCACACTCCTGAGTTCCAACATCTTCGCTGGGTGTCTTAGATCCCCATAGACACATACATTTGAGTTCTGGAGCAGGTTGTCAGTCTCCACTTTATCCTCACAAGGCCTATCATTGGAGGACGGCCAACAGCCCACGACAGAGATGATTCGGTCGTATCTACAGAGGTCAGTTGCTGACTTCCTGTTACAGCTTAACAACTTCCTCTAGCAGCCTTCAGGAGCCTGGTAATCACTTCCTCTTTCTGGAGTCGTACCTCATCGCTGCTGTTGCTAACTGTCACAGTCAACACACACACACACACACAGCTCAGTGTCGAAGTCAATAGTGGATATGTGGGTGGGAGGATAGTGGATATGTGGGTGGGGGGATAGTGGATATTTGGGGGGGGGTAGTGGATATGTGGGAGGGGGAATAGTGGATACTTTATGGCCTGCTTTACTTTGTGTTGACGCAGCATTTAACAGTCATGAGCTGGGTTTAGGAGTCACACCAGTGGGCCAGAGAATCCATGTGTGTGTCCCAAATGGCACCCTATCGCCTATATAGTGCATTACCCCTTGGTTCCTGGTCAAAAGTAGTGCACTATATAGGCGATAGTGTGCCATTTGGGATGCAAGCCCATTCTTCCAGACCCATTAAACAGAAAGGATCTCTAAATCTATATATCTGCTCAATATAAAAAACTATTTACCATGTCCCTCTCCTGCCAAGAAAGAATGAGAGGAGTGGAAGAGAGGGGAGGAAAAGAGAGGGAAAGGAGGGAATGAGAGAGGGACATGAGCAGAAGAGAGAGAGGAGAAGTTTGGAATGGGGGTCTGGAGCTGACAGTCATACTCCAAGGACTCCTGCAGGAATAACCTAACCCTGTGAGTCTATCAAACACAGTCTCTCTCCAATTCGAGAAAATCATTTTAGGACAATAACTCTTAAATGGAGCAGGGCTGGTGTGTGTGTGTGTTTGTATTGTAAACGGAGCGGTGCCGGGGTGTGTGTGTGTGTGTTGATGTCTGAGCAGAGGGGTGATGAGGGCCGTGTCTTGAGGGCCTGGGGATGGAGGCAGGGAGAGATAAGAGATCCATGGTTAAACACAGAGGAGAGTACAGGCATGTCAGTGCGTCCATTACGGCCCACCGTATCACCTCACCACACCTGGCAGGCAATTAGTGGCCTTCTGCAGCCACCAAGCACCAGGCTGGTTATTCTTACACGATTAATCACAGTGGCCGGTCATTGTCAAACTAAATCGGTGTGAGAGAGGGGGAGGGAGAAAACTAATGAAATTAATGAAAAGTACAGCAATCAGACTGTGACTCAGGGCAATCAGGGATCGCTCACAGGCTGCGTTGGGCTAATCAAAACCACCGTCCTCACCCCGTTACCCCTCCAATCAACCCACAGCCTCAACCCTCCTCTCTCCCTCAGATTAATCTGCCAGGACTCCAGGAGAGGGCAAATGGGGACAGGGAATGCAGATCTACGTCTGAAGAGGTTACTACGGTAACGACCTTCAGTAGGTCATATCACTTCATCACACACACACACACCACTTAATCTAGACCCAGAGTGGTTGGGCTCTGATTGGTGTCAGCTGTTTGAGGAGGACGATCGTTTATTTTCGTTATTGTGTTCCTAAGGAAACGGCACGCATAACACTTGAGAGAGAAACAATGCTGAAATCATGCCCTCTTTATCATGTGTCATGACCTATGTTCTATTGTTATAGTGAAATGTCATTCACAGTCACTGAGAGGCCAACCAGCTGCTCTGAACCCCAGTCAGTACTATGACTGAGTGACTGGACTGTAAACCAACAGTAAGAACATTCTCCAACATTCTCTAACAGACTAAAACCATTTCCAGAGAACAACTCTCCAGTTAAGCATTTTAAAAATCACCAACAAGTGATTTATTTATGTAACTGACATTCACTCAATCAAGGACACTGAGAAAACGAAGTTCGAAGCTGCTCCACTTCTCCTGCTAAATGAAGGACCTGCAGCCTAGGGCTGGGCGATATATTACATTTTATGTTTTTGCACAATATTCCAAATGACTGTATCACAAGAATCAAGGTTTTGTTATTTTTATGAGCATTTGCTCATGTTGTATTTTTGGTCTTGTGTCTTTTACTCCTTCTGTGCACCTCCCCATTTACACCAGAG
Source organism: Thymallus thymallus (assembly GCA_023634145.1). NCBI lineage: Eukaryota > Metazoa > Chordata > Actinopteri > Salmoniformes > Salmonidae > Thymallus > Thymallus thymallus. The sequence continues at coordinate 15,415,017 of CM042420.1, forward strand.
ATCTGTATATAATGAAGAGATGCACGTCTTCGCCCTAACAATGGGAGTCGTTGTCCCAAAGGCGGGAAGGCAGGCAACAAGCTTAGGTCCAAAATATGCCCGTAGAAACGCATTGGCCTTATTTTGGACCGTTTTTTTAGCAAGAGTGAAACCTCTCGCTTTGCCATTTCCTCTATGGTTCACACACACACACCAAGCCCCTCCCCCCGCCTCTTGCTATTTGCATTTGAGGTTTGGTGCAACAGAATCGGTCACATGGACACCAAAAACACATTGAGACATTATTTTTCTGTAATACAGGAGAAGTTAAATTTTCTAACGATACCCTTTTTATGTCTCAACTACTCAAATTGCACGCAGAGCAGACATTACGAAAACGAGAGTATCAAAGAACATTGATTATGGAAAATGAATGCTCAATTTGTCACGCGCTAAATGCCGCTAGCAGCATTTTAGCCAAAGAAAATGTGCAATAAGCATAAAACAAAATGGCAACTCACTCTCATTCTGAGAAATCAGGCAGGCTGCTTGATTTCAACATTTGAGCGGACAGGCTAACATGCTTTTTAAACAGTTGGAGACAGGCCGAAAGATATGTTCATAACAATTCAACTGTTCAACCTTGTTAGTTAGCAAATAGATCCAAATCGGCTAAACTTGAAATATAACGATTGAGGCGCTGCCTTTTAGTACAACACATACTTCCCTTAGCGCTCATGGCATGTAGCCTTGGTTGTTGACTTGACCCCTGAAGTACAACTGGTAAACATTAACATCAGAACTGAAGAGATGTGTTCTCTTGTGAAGTGAGCTGTAGTCTGGGTAAACTAAAGCTGGTGTTTCTCCTCAGGTCAAAACAAGACGCTGGCATGTTCATGTCACGGTGAAGACCACAGGCCAGGAGAACACACACACACACACACACACACATCCATCTAGCCATGTAGTTTATTCCAGACCCCAGACTGTTAAAGGTTTGAGTGATGATTTAAAAGAATAACATTTTCTTGGTGTGTATGTGTGTTGGATGAAACCCAGGACCCACATTCATATACAGTATGTTTCTGTAATGAGTTTGAGATGAAATATGTTTTATGTAGGCTGTGTGTGTAAACCGCTGTATCCTTGGAATTCCCTTTTTATCAAGAGTGTTTTTGCTCAGGAATGAACGAGGTAAACATTATTAGTTAGTTAAATCAAATCACATTTTGCCCCGAATACAACAGGTGTAGACCTTACTGTGAAATGATTACTTACAAGACCTCAACCAACAATGCAGTTCAAAAAATAGAGTTAAGAAAATATTTACAAAAAAAATAAAGTAAAAATAAAAACAATAAAATAACAGTAACGAGGCTATGAAATTTCCCCCCCGGGGGATAAATAAAGTACCTATCTATCTATCTATCTATCTATCTATCTATCTATCTATCTATCTATCTATGCAGGGGGTACCTGTACCGAGTCAATGTGCGGGGGTACAGGTTAGTTGAGGAAATGTGTACTTATAGGTAGGGGTAAAGTGAGGGGGGGGTCAATGTAAATACGGGGGTGGGCTGTCCGGAACAGCTGGTGCTCTCATGTATGCTTTTGTGTTGCTTGCCTCAAAATAAATAAACGGCTATAGATGAGAACTCAGGCGAGCAATACCTCAAAACTTTTAATATTAGACATTGCGCACCAGCTGTTATTAACAAAGACACACACCTCCACATCTCGTCTTACCAGACGTAGCTAGCCCCACCCCAAGACACATTAACACGTCACCTTACCCTAACCCTAACAACCGCACCCTAAGATAAATTATTCAGAGCCAATGGAGCAAAACACACACAACTACACCGTTTATACAATGTTTATTTATCTACATGGAGTCCACAGCTGCATGGAGACAGCTAGACTCAGCTGCGGCTTGGCACTATGTCCCAAATAGAACCCTATTCCCTATTTAGTGCACTCGTTTTTTAACCAGCGCCCATTTGAGGCACAGGCAGTGAGAGTCACAGTCTGAGGCGTGACCAATTAAGAGCCCAACACTGCTATACCAAGCTTCATAATAGACCGGGGGATTGAGAGAGATGGAGGGAGACCGGGGGATTCATTGAGAGAGATGGAGGGACTGAAGGAGAGACAGAGGACCAGGGGAAATAGGTGACAAAGTCAGTCACAGGTGTACTCTAACTGAAGCTCTTGCACTCATTCACCTGACACACACAGTTAAACCCGAAGGGCCCTTGGTCAACCAATTAAATAGAGTAATGAGGGGGGGGGGCCCCCCCCACCACCCTCTATCCTCCTCTGCAGCTCTAACCCCATACTGATCAGGTCATTCACTGTTAAATGCTTTTCCTCAGGAGAATAGGACACACACACACACACACACACACACACACACACGTATAATGTGTGTGGAAGCTGCCCAGACTTGAGATTTCCCCACGGCGGTGAGGTGTGGAGTTTGTGGGAAGATCAAACACAAAGCTGAAACCACACACACACACACACACGGAAGTTAGGGAGACTTAATTACAATAATGGATTCATGCATTATACAGAGAATAAACATCTGATTAAAATTCAGGGATTTTTATAGTTTCTTTTGAAGATTTCTGAAGCAGGGTTGTACAGAATGGACTCACACGGCCGGCCTGTTTGTGCATGCGCGGGTGGATCGGGTGGTTGTGTGTGTGTGTGTTCATTTCTGTGAGTGGTGTTCCTATAAGAACAAACAGCTTCTCTTCATCACTTGTATGTGTGTGGAAATGTGTGTGTGTGTGTTTGGGGGTGCGTGTGTCTTCCATCATGGCACATCCACACCATTAAGCAGTAATCAGGACACTGTGATAGATGCATGTGTTCACCAGGTTAGGTTGATTTAATGAACACACGACTCATTGAGCACAGGGACACACAGCTCGAGGCCATCCATCCATCACCAGGCCAGCCATCAGCAGACAACTAGAAAGGTCAAAGCCAGGGACACAACACACTGGCCAACACAGACTGGACCATTCTGCTAACACTATCTCCGTCTCCCTCTCCCCAGACAAGTAAACTCCCTGTTGGCTCTTCAGACAGTGAGTCAGACAGAGATGTTGCTGAGTGAGTGAGTGAGTGAGTGAGTGAGTGAGTGAGTGAGTGAGTGAGTGAGTGAGTGAGTGAGTGAGTGAGTGAGTGAGTCAGACAGAGATGTTGCTGAGTGAGTGAGTGAGTGAGTGAGTGAGTCAGACAGAGATGTTGCTGAGTGAGTGAGTGAGTGAGTGAGTGAGTGAGTGAGTGAGTGAGTGAGTGAGTGAGTGAGTGAGTGAGTGAGTGAGTGAGTGAGTGAGTGAGTGAGTGAGTGAGTGGAAGCAGATAAAGCAGCATTAAATTAAGCTAAAAGAGATTTGAGTTTGCGCTGCACTGGTGGGAGACATTGATTTCCAATGCCGTTGGAAACCTCTAATGAGTTTAAACCGAGCCCATTGGACAGAGAGACACTGAGATGCATCTAACAGAAAGAGAGGAGAGAGACTATCTAGACAATGTGGATATAATATAATATGGGCATCGAGGGGTTAAGAGTGTGGAAGTAGTATAGTGGGAGATCGAGACAGAGACAGAGAGAGAGAGAGAGAGAGCGAGACAGAGACAGACCCGTCTCTCCTGTCGTCGTCGTCCCCGTCTCTCCTGTCGTTGTCGTCCCCGTCTCTCCTGTCGTCGTCGTCGTCCCCGTCTCTCCTGTCGTCGTCGTCGTCCCCGTCTCTCCTGTCGTCGTCGTCGTCGTCCCCGTCTCTCCTGACGACTACGGTTTGCAACTGCACATGGGGACAAAGATCGTACTTTTTGGAGAAATGTCTTCTGGTCTGATTAAACAAAAATAGAACTGTTTGGCCATAATGACCATCGTTATGTTTGGAGGAAAAAGGGGGAAGCTTGCAAGCCGAAGAACACTATCCCAACCGTGAAGCACGGGGGTGGCAGAATCATGTTGTGGAGGTGCATTGCTGCAGGAGGGACTGGTGCACTTCACAAAATCGATGGCATCATGAGGAAGGAAAATGATGTGGATATATTGAAGCAACACCTCAAGACATCAGTCAGGAAGTTAAAGCTTGGTTGCTACTGGGTCTTCCAAATGGACAATGACCCCAAGCACACTTCCAAAGTTGTGGCAACATGGCTTAAGGACAACAGTCAAGGTATTGGAGTGGCCATCACAAAGCCCTGACCTCATTCCTATAGAAAATGTGTGGGCAGAACTGAAAAAGCATGTGCGAGCAAGGAGGCCTACAAACCTGACTCAGTTACACCAGTTCTGTCAGGAGAAATGGGCCCGCCAAAATTCACCCAACTTATTGTGGGAAGCTTGTGAAAGGCTACCAGAAACATTTGACCCAAGTTAAACAATTTAAAGGCAATGCTACCAAATACTAATTGAGTGTATGTAAACTTCTGACCCACTGGGAATGTGATGAAAGAAATAAAAGCTTAAATAAATAATTCTCTCTACTATTATTCTGACATTTCACATTCTTAAAATAAAGTGGTGATCCTAACTGACCTAAGACTGGGGATTTTTACTCAGATTAAATATCAGGAACATTTCGTTTTACTGCTCTAATTGAATTGGTAACCAGTTTATAATAGCAATAAGGCACCTCTGGAGATTGTGGTATATGGCCAATTCACCACGGCTATGCATGACACAAAGAGTAGTGCACACAGCCCTTAGCCGTGGTATATTGGCCATATACCACAATCCCCAGAGGTGCCTAATTGCTATTATGAACTGGTTACCAATGCAATTAGAGTAGTAAAACTACACAGCGCTCCACTACACAGCGATACAGCGCTCCATTACACAGCGATACAGCGCTCCACTACACAGCGCTCCACTACACAGCGATACAGCGCTCCACTACACAGCGATACAGCGCTCCACTACACAGCGATACAGCGCTCCACTACACAGCGATACAGCGCTCCACTACACAGCGCTCCACTACACAGCAATACAGCGCTCCACTACACAGCGATACAGCGCTCCACTACACAGCGATACAGCGCTCCACTACACAGCGATACAGCGCTCCACTACACAGCGATACAGCGCTCCACTACACAGCGATACAGCGCTCCACTACACAGCGATACAGCGCTCCACTACACAGCGCTCCAGCGCTCCACTACATAGCGCTCCAGCGCTCCACTACATAGCGCTCCAGCGCTCCACTACACAGCGATACAGCGCTCCACTACACAGCGATACAGCGCTCCACTACACAGCGATACAGCGCTCCACTACACAGCGCTCCATTACACAGCGATACAGCGCTCCACTACACAGCGATACAGCGCTCCACTACACAGCGCTCCATTACACAGCGCTCCACTACACAGCGCTCCAGCGCTCCACTACACAGCGCTCCACTGCCAATGTGAGGAGGCTATATACAGTGGTACCAGTACAGAGTCAATGTGAGGAGGCTATATACAGGGGTACCTCTCCTCATTTTCTTCTCAAAACCCATTGGATGAGAAAGCCAGAGGTCCATCCCCTCTGACCTTCTACTCCAATGGGTTTTGAGAAGGTGACACACAGCTCACACACCTGAGGTATGCTGAAAATCCAAAGTAGAAAACAGACAGTCAGCTCAAAACATACCAGATAACTCACCCACACCTAGTCTGGAGAGACACACCCCCTCACCTAGTCTGGAGAGACACACCCCCTCACCTAGTCTGGAGAGACACTCACCTAGTCTGGAGAGACACTGTGCTCACACTCTGTTAGCCGTCAGCTCCTCTTACAGACCTAGACACAATAGCCAAGGTTTAGACTTTAGCCATGACGGTGGTGGGGGTCAGAAACACACCTCACTTCCATAATCAAGTTCAGGTGGCAGATTCAATTATTTTGTCCTCCCGTCATTGGTGTACTTATTAAAAGCTTCACATTCCTGCTCGGGTACCCTGGCTGATTGGCCGGCCAAAAACTAATTACTGAGTTACAGCCTGTTACAGTACAGAGCTGAGAGAGAGACAGAGACAGACAGGACTAGGACACAGCGGCTCTGTTGGGACCTGACAGAGAAAAACACACACAGTAAGGAGAACAAGTATTTGATACACTGCCGATTTTCCTACTTACAAAGCATGTAGAGGTCTGTAATTTTTATCATAGGTACACTTCAACTGTGAGAGACGGAATCTAAAACAAAAATACAGAAAATCACATTGTATGATTTTTAAATAATTAATTTGCATTTTATTGCATGACATAAGTATTTGATCACCTACCAACCAGTAAGAATTCCGTCTCTTACAGACCTGTTAGTTTTTCTTTAAGAAGCCCTCCAGTTCTCCACTCATTACCTGTATTAACTGCACCTGTTTGAACTCGTTACCTGTATAAAAGACACCTCTCCACACACTCAATCAAACAGACTCCAACCTCTCCACAATGGCCAAGGCCAGAGAGCTGTGTAAGGACATCAGGGATAAAATTGTAGACCTGCACAAGGCTGGGATGGGCTACAGGACAATAGGCAAGCAGCTTGGTGAGAAGACAACTGTTGGCGCAATTATTAGAAAATGGAAGAAGTTCAAGATGACGGTCAATCTCCCTCGGTCTGGGGCACCATGCAAGATCTCACCTCGTGGGGCATCAATGATCATGAGGAAGGTGAGGGATCATCCCAGAACTACACGGCAGGACCTGGTCAATGACCTGAAGAGAGCTGGGACCACAGTCTCAAAGAAAACCATTAGTAACACACTACGCCGTCATGGATTAAAATCCTGCAGCGCACGCAAGGTCCCCCTGCTCAAGCCAGCGCATGTCCAGGCCCGTCTGAAGTTTGCCAATGACCATCTGGATGATCCAGAGGAGGAATGGGAGAAGGTCATGTGGTCTGATGAGACAAAAATAGAGCTTTTTGGTCTAAACTCCACTTGCCGTGTTTGGAGGAAAAAGAAGGATGAGTACAACCCCAAGAACACCATTCCAACCGTGAAGCATGGAGGTGGAAACATAATTCTTTGGGGATGCTTTTCTGCAAAGGGGACAGGACGACTGCACCGTATTGAGGGGAGGATGGATGGGGCCATGTATTGCGAGATCTTGGCCAACAACCTCCTTCCCTCAGTAAGAGCATTGAAGATGGCTGGGCTGGGTCTTCCAGCATGACAACGACCCGAAACACACAGCCAGGGCAACTAAGGAGTGGCTCCGTAAGAAGCATCTCAAGGTCCTGGAGTGGCCTAGCCAGTCTCCAGACCTGAACCCAATAGAAAATCTTTGGAGGGAGCTGAAAATCTGTATTGCCCAGCGACAGCCCCGAAACCTGAAGGATCTGTATGGAGGAGTGGGCCAAAATCCCTGCTGCAGTGTGTGCAAACCTGGTATAGAACTACAGGAAACGTATGATCTCTGTAATTGCAAACAAAGGTTTCTGTACCAAATATTAAGTTCTGCTTTTCTGATGTATCAAATACTTATGTCATGCAATAAAATGCAAATTAATTAATAAAAAAATCATACAATGTGATTTTCTGGATTCTTCACAGTTGAAGAGTACCTATGATAAAAACTGTAGATGTTGAAGAGTACCTATGATAAAAACTGTAGATTTGCTAGCACTAGTCTCTGAGTCATTCCATGTCATTTCAGCAAACCTGTTTCTGTTAGAAACGATAAGATTAGCATTCCTGCAACATTACTTTGTTGAAATCTGAGAAATTAAGCTAATAGATTGCATCCAAATTGGCGATTTTAATTTATAGGATTCATATAATCTTCAATGAATATAATACCTAACATCTGACTTGGACCATAATTATTCCTAACAATGAGTAAGACATGAGGAATAAATTATCAATAGCCAAACACAGACCCCACGCCAATCCCACCCGACAACATGAATATAGTATCAGTTCACTATGTCTAAATTTGTCAATGTTAATTTATTTTTATAATGAGCAAAAGCTATTGGTTTTCTACCCAAAGTCGTAAGTGTAGAGGCGCTAGCACGGGAGTAATGAGATACAATTTGTAGGTTCTAGTCAAGATTCTAGCAGCCATGTTTAGCACTAATTGAAGTTTATTTAGTGCTTTATCCGGGTAGCAGGAGAGTAGAGCATTGCAGTAATCTAATCTAGAAGTGACAAAAGCATGGATTAGCTTTTCTGCATCATTTTTGGACAAAAAATGTCAGATTTTTGCAATGTTACGAAGATGGGAAAAAACTGTCCTTGAAATATGCTTGATACGTTCGTTAAAAGATAGATCAGGGTCCAGGGTAACGCAGAGGTCCTTCAGTTTTTTGGGGGACGACTGCACAACCATCAAGATTAAATGTCAGATCCAAAAGCAGATCTCTTTGTTTCTTGGGACCTAGAACTAGCATCTCTGTTTTGTCAGAGTTTAAAAGTAAAACATTTGCCGCCTTCCACTTCCTTATGTCTGAAGCATAGGCTTCCAGGGCAGGCAATTTTGGGGCATCACCATGCATCATCAAAATGTACAGCTGTGTGTCGTCCGCATAGCAATGGAAGTTAACATTATGTTTCAGAATGACATCACCAAGAGGTAAAATATATAGTGAAAACAATAGTGGCCCTAAAACGGAACCTTGAGGAACACCGAAACTTACAATTAATTTGTCAGAGGACAAACCATCCACGGAGACAAACTGATATCTCTCCGACAGATAAGATCTAAACCAGGCAAGAACTTGTCCGTGTAGACCAATTAAGGTTTCCAATCTCTCCAAAAGAATATGGTTGTCGATGGTGTCAAAAGCAGCACTAAGGTCTAAGAGCACGAGGACAGATGCAGAGCCTTGGTCTGATGCCATTAAAAAGGCAATTTACCACTTTCACGAGTGCAGACTCGGTGCTATGATAGGGTCTAAAACCAGACTGAAGTGTTTTGTGTACATTACTTTTCTTCAGGAAGGCAGTGAGTTGCTGCGCAACAGCTTTTTTTAAGATTTTTGAGAGAAATGGGAGATTCGATATAGGTCGATAGTTTTTTACATTTTCTGGGTAAAGGCTTGGCATTTTCAAGAGAGGCTTTATTACTGACACTTTTAGAGAGTTTGGTACTCATCCGGTGGATAGGGAGCCATTTATTATGTTCAGCATAGGAGGGCCGAGCACAGGAAGTAGCTCTTTCAGTAGTTGTAATATAGTCCAGTATGCAGGTTGCAGGTTTAGAGGCCATGACAATTTTCATGAATGTGTCAAGAGATATAGGTAACTTATGGTAAAGAATTGGGGGGGGGGGGGGGTCGTCTTACTGATTTGGGTGAAATCAATTAGCTTAATTACGCAAAGATCAAATTACATTTCAACAAAATGTTTCGGGAATGCTAATCTTCTCTTTCTAACTACAGAAACGATTTCAGAACAATCTGAGATGGTGGGTGTCGATATCCTCTGTTTTAGAATGACTCCTCTCACACTAGGCGGCCAATACAAGACCACCACCAATCTAGCTAATTACAGCTTAAAAATGAACATGCACCCCCTGAAGCTATTCATTAGAGCTTTATTCTCCTCTATAGGCACACAACTCTAACAAAGGACAAAATGGGAAGGAAAATGACACGTTAGGTGGTGAAATGCCACAGCACCACTCTCAGTCACTCAGCTAAAGAGCTCCTGAGGTAAATTAATGGAGGAAGGGATGGTGTCGTTCTCACAGAAAGGTAGCAGGTAATTGAGCAATTACTGCAATTAATTGAGCCAGGCTCGCAATTACTGGAAACAGACAGCCAATCAGAGGCGTCGCTGGGGACAGCATGGGGATTGGCTACAGTGGGGGTCTAGGGGTTAGAACAGCAGAGCAGTGGTGTGCCCTATGAGCCCTAGTCAAAGGTAGTGCTATATAGGGAATAGGGTGCCATTTGGAACAGCAGAGCAGAGAGTAGGTGTGTAGAGACTAGAGAGTGTGGATGGTTGAGTGCTACAGCCACTGGGATGATAATGATAAGTGTGTGGAGTGGCTGGTGTCAGGTATTCTCAGAGATACTAGTCCACAGCTTGCCATGTGGAGCCTGGTGTTCAATACAACGTTATGGGACAGAGAGGAAGACGATGGCCACAGTATTCCATCAGTTTGAACAGCCTATCATATGTAGCCTGTGTTTAATATACTTCATCATTAGGTGAAGGACAGCCAAGCAGAAAACAGACCATCAGGAACGTAAGATCACCTCACTGATGATGTCATAACGACAGAACAGATAATTAACCCTCATTCCATCAGTCAATGTGCCATCTCTCAGTCACACACACACCTCTCAGTGATACGGCCCGTCGATGAAAACACCACAGCATAACTGACACCCTCAAGTAGCACAATTAATTAAAACTCCTCATTGATTAGCAGTTTAGTCCGTCAATCTAACAAACAGGGAGACAGATGCAGATTCACACGCTGGCCTATGACAAGCGATCCTTCACTCATCTCCCAATTTTACGACAAACAAAGTAGATTCCAATTAAGCAGTAGGCCTTATCTGTCCATAACACACACACACACACACACACACACACACACACACACACACACACACACACACACACAAACAAACACAAACACAAACGGTTCGTTCCTACAGACAGTGAGACACGTGGTGTATAAAGCAGGCAGACAGGCATCGAGGCATTCAGTTACTGTTCCATTGAACGTTAGAATGGGCAAAACAAGTGACCTAGGCAACTTTAAGCTTGGTATGCTCGTCGGTGCCTGGCGCGCCGGATCCAGTATCTCGGCAACGACCGCCCTTCCGAGCTTTACACGCACATCAGTGTCTAAGGTTTACAGAGAATGGTGCGACGAACAAAACACATCCTGTCAGCGGCAGTCCTGCAGGTGTAAACAGCTTGTTGATGAGAGAGGTCGAAGGAGAATAGCAAGAACAGTGCAAGCTAACAGGCGGGCCACAAACAGGCAGATAACGGTGCAGCACAACAGTGCAGAACAGCATCACGAATGGGCTATTGCAGCAGACGACCACACTGGGTTCCACTCCCGATCAGCTAAAAACAAGCAGTGGCTCCAGTGGGTACGCCATCACCAACAATGGACAATTGAGGAGTGGAAAAACCACGCCTGGTCTGACAACCCTGAGTCAGGATTTGGCGTTAGCAGCATGAGTCCATGGACCCATCCTGCCTGGTGTCAACGGTACAGGTAGGTGGCGGTGGTGTGGGGAATGTTTTCGTTAGGTCCCTTGATACCAACCGAGCAACGATTGAACGCCACATCTTCTCTGAAGATTGTTGCTGACCAATCCCAATAGAGCATCTTTAGAATGTGATGGAATGGGTTGTTTGCAGCATGAATGTACTGCTGTCCAATCTGCTGCAATTGTGTGATTCCATCGTTTCAGCATGGACCAACATCCCTGTGGAACGTTTGACACCTTGTAGAATCCATGCCCAGAAGAATTCAGGCTGTTCTGGAGGCAAAGGGGGGTCCGACCTGGTACTAGATGGATGTACCTAATAACCTAAGTGTATATTCAGTCATGGATTAGCAAGAGGCAGTCAGTGTATCTTCCACAGTATAGTGGTCATAAAATCTTACATGGAATGTAATTTCATTTTACTCTGCCACCTGTTGGCCACAGAGGAAAGGAGGATTATGGGTAAATGTCAGATGAGGAGGACTGTGTGCACAATGAGCCAGCCGCACAGCTCTGTCATTTTGCATTCAGCATTCAGCCAGTACAGCGAAAGAAACACAGAACTTTAGAAAACACCAGCCGAGCAAGAGAGAAGAATCGGCCTAGCAGTCTGAAGATTCCAGGAGATGTCATACGCTGTGCCCTGTGTTTATGAGGATGGATGGAGGAGAGGAGGGCAAGGACAGCGTGTTTAATGGAACTGACAGAGCACAGCTAACTCTGCAAATCCCTTCTCCACCAGCCAGCAGGAAAAGTCAGTCACTCCACTCAGTCTCTCCTCTCTGATGACTACAGACAATGCACCCTCACATTCCACGCTCTCGTTTTTCCCCCCCCTCCCTCCCTCCGATACAGGCCCGGGGCCCTCCCTCCCTCCCTCCCTCCCTCCGATACAGGCCCGGGGCCCTCCCTCCCTCCCTCCGATACAGGCCCGGGGCCCTCCCTCCCTCCCTCCGATACAGGCCCGGGGCCCTCCCTCCCTCCGATACAGGCCCGGGGCCCTCCCTCCCTCCGATACAGGCCCGGGGCCCTCCCTCCCTCCGATACAGGCCCGGGGCCCTCCCTGCCTCTGATACAGGCCCGGGGCCCTCCCTGCCTCTGATACAGGCCTGGGGCCCTCCATCCATCTGATACAGGCCTGGGGCCCTCCATCCATCTGATACAGGCCTGGGGCCCTCCCTCTGATACAGGCCTGGGGCCCTCACTTACCACCTTATTCTTCCTCTTTCCCAGATAAATACAGAGGGACCTCACACTGGTCAGAGGAACTCAACCCCTCCACCCCTGGCTTGTATAATGAGGCTATGTGGTGGTCTTCTTACTCATCCTCAGTCTAACGGCTTTACGGTCGATTTGGCCTTGGATGATGGGATGAGACTGTCAGAGAGATCTGTTAACACAACATATGAATGTTGAGATGGAAATGAGAATGGATAACAACCCTAGACAGCGATGAATCACAGCTTTAGTGGATTGAGCCTGCCGTTGCTGTGTCCTTGGGAAGTGACCGTGAGATGTGCGGTGTGTGTAAGGGGGTCTATGGGGGGATTCCAGGGCGTCAAGGCCTTGTGTAACCAGCAGGGTTTTCCTAATCACAGTTGTGTGTCGAACCCCCCACCCCCCCCATTCTCTCGCTCACACACACACAAAATGAAATTCAGCCTCAGTGTGGGACACTCTCCCACCTGCAGGGAAGCAAAAGTGTGCCCGCTCACACACACACACACACACACACAGACACACAGACACACACACACAGACACACAGACACACAGACACACAGACACACAGACACACAGACACACAGACACACAGACACACTTGGGCTGGGATGATACCAGTATCTTCATACTCATTAGTGTCCTGGCAATGAAACAAAACACCAAGCGAATTTAACTTCTTCAGGAGAACAGCCCTAACGTTGGAAACAAACATCGTTATGTTGTCATATTTAATCATTTTCCAAGCTATAGTACACAATATTTGACATACAGCAGGTTTATAAAGGACCAAACAGTTTGGTCTGCTTTGTGTTTTCATTTTTGCAATGGAAAAAATATTGCGATACTGGTATCGCCACAACCCAAACACGCCCCCCTCCACAGCTGAAGGACACAGTGGCAGGCAGCAGGTCCTTGTTAGAAGGGACAGACAGGAAGTACAACTGAGATTGTCTCCAGACACCACCACTCATCATGACCAGTATTACTTTATTCACCACCTGACAAATAGGGTTGTGGTGGCTGGCTGGCTCGCGTACGTGTGTGTGTGTGTGTGTGTGTGTGTGTGTGTGTGTGTGTGTGTGTGTGTGTGTGTGTGTGTGTGTGTGTGTGTGTGTGTGTGTGAAAATGGATAGACTGTCAAAGTGAAATATTTCCCTAAACAAATAAGCAAGGCTTTCCAGGGACAGGCCAACAGCCTTCATAAAACCATTGCCCTCTGCCCCTCTCCCCTCAGTCCAACTCCCTCACGCCAACTCCCTCACCCTCTCTCCCCTGACCCCAACCCCCTCATGCCTGAGTCCGACTCCCTCACCCTCTCTCCCCTGACCCCAATCCCCTCACGCCTGAGTCCGACTCCCTCACCCTCTCTCCCCTGACCCTAACTCCCTCACGCCTGAGTCCAACTCCCTCACCCTCTCTCCCCTGACCCCAACCCCCTCACGCCTGAGTCCAACTCCCTCACCCAGACAGAGACAGGGCAGTGGATGAGGAGTGACGGCTGGGCTGCTGGTCTTATCACAGTGGAATGCTGCTGGTCGCTGTCTGATAAGACTAAATGGAACCAGGTCATTTCAGCAGGCTGTGGTGAAATGACCCAACAAGCCAGGGACGGAATGTACTGTAAGAGTGTGTGTGTGTGTGTGTGTGTGTGATATACCGCTTGTTTTATTAATTTATTTCTGGGGAGAGGGAGCATGTTTGTCGTCTTTGAGAGCAGAGAGGTGTGTGAGAAAGAGAGAGAGGCTTTGGGTGAGAGCAGAGAGCTAGCGAGCGATTTAATTGAATAGAGATTGAAGTGTGAGAGTTTGGCTGAAAGCACAGAGAGTTTCCTTTACTGTGGAAATAAACCAATTCCATATGACTAACTGCCCTCATAATACATAATAGTGGCTGGAATTTACAAATGAGGGCCGCGAGGCATCCACTACATACACACACGGTCATCCTCATGAAGAAAACAAATCGCTCCAATCACAGCAGGAAATAAAGGAGAAAAGAGAGGGAGAACAGCGAGAGAGCGATAAAGTTACATTCCAGACAATACACCTTCAGCTCCACTGATCTCAGTTCACTGTAATGAGAGGAGAAAGGCAGCAGGCACTGGGAGCAGGAAATACCAATCTGATTATAGAACAGTACAGGGCTGGTTTCGGAACAGTCTAGAAACAGACAACAGAGCAGAGTATAGTTACTGTTCACAGTAATCTGAGTAGGTAATGCTTTAGCTATTGTTTATAAATAGCTCTCACTGGCATATATAATGGAAGTCTGGTAGGAATTCTGATGAATAATGGGCAGATCGTTACTTTATCTTAAAGCTGCAATATGTACCTTTTTAGGCGACCCAACCAAAATCCCATAGAAATGTGTGTTATGGATCTGTCACTGTTTGAAAACAAGACTAAGAAGCAGCAGATATATTCTATGTGCGCTATTTCTATGCTTTCTGTTATTAAGTATAGTTTTTGCATCTTTTACTTCTGGTTTTATACAACAGCATCAAACTTCAGAAAATACAATATCTTTGGTTATGGAAAATATATTTCACAGAGGTTTAGATGGTACAATAACTCTACACTATACTTGCTTGTTTTGTCACAAATAGAAATTAGGCAAACTATTAGAATTTTAGCAACCAGGAAATGGCGGAGCGATGTCTGCAATAGTGCAACTTTAATGCCTCCTAAATAATATAAGCAGATATGATAAAGTGTTTCTTATCCGCTTTAGTAGATAGTTCATTAATAAAAGCAAGCCTAATTACCCCACCGTCAGTGGAATAGCTAGAACCTCCTCCAGCACATAGTTGGAAAGAGAGCAGAGGAGAAAAATAGGAAGCTAGAGAGAGTGAACGGGGAGGGAGGAGGGTTGTGATCCAATTTGGCTCGGTGTTAGCTGTAAACATGATATCTCTGGTGTAGGGTGTGTCAAGTCCAAGAAGACAGAGCGAGGCAGAGAGAGGCACCCTGGTAAACTACACTGCCACTCCTTAGGCATATATACACAAGTTTTAATCTACGAGTGTGTGGTGCCACGGCTTCTGCTTGTGATTAGATTTACATTATGTTCTAGTATTACACACACACACACACAGCAGTCTGTTTGTAAGAGTTTGAAAAGCGTGGTAAGAGGCCGTGTGAGGTCATACAGTGCCTTCAGAAAGTATTCACACCCCTTGACTTTTTCCAAATTTTGGTGGGATTAAAAAGAGAAGTGGCATTACATTTGGTTTAGTTTAAACTCAGCGATCTGATTCGGAGAGGCCTCTTTGAACACTGGCTGACTGGACTGTTGTTAGGGAGTTCTGGGAAAGAGCTTTGGTTTGAGGTTGAAGAGGAGAAGAGGCTGCCAATGTCATGCAGAGTGAAAACGGCACTAGGCCAAACACAGGAACAGGAAATTAAGCACACAGACTGAGACGGCTATACACACACAGTGTGCATACAAACACAAATAGTTCACACACACACACACACACACGGGAGGAGATGAACAATGTGCCCTTAAATCAGGCCAGTGATGTCAGTAATCAGAACCCTGTAGTCATGGATACAGCCATGACTAATTATTACTGAGACTGAATGAGGCCCTGATATAGAACACTCTGATATAGGCTGCAACCTAAAAGGAATCCTATTCCCTATTTAATGCACTACTTTTGACTGGTCAACAGTGGTGCACCATGTAGGGAATAGGGTAGCATTTAGGAAGCAAGCCTATATCAGAGTGTTCTATATCAGGGCCTCCCACATGTTGGATGGGTTTTTTAATGTAGACTGGTCTGAGAACAGCCAGTAGTGTTTAGAAATACTTCATTAGCATGGATGAGGTTTTAATGTAGGCTGGTCTGAGAGCAGCAAGTAACGTTTAGAAATACTCCTTTAGCATGGATGAGGTTTTAATGTAGACTGGTCTGAGAGCAGCCAGTAACGTTTAGAAATACTCCATTAGCATGGATGAGGTTTTAATGTAGACTGGTCTGAGAGCAGCAAGTAACTTTAAGAAATACTCCATTAGCATGGTTGAGGCCCTAATGTAGATGGATTTATAAGTACAAACACATTAGATGAGTCAATATATGGACTGAACTGAGTACAGTGTGTCAGTGACTGTTAATGGTGGTGGCTGATATTCCCTGCTCCAGGAATATAACCAGATGGAATGCTACCAACAGTAAATCACTCTCTCGCTTGCTCTCCTCTCCTTCTCCTCCATCTCTTGCTTGCTTTCTCCTTCTCAGTCTCCCTCCTGCTTTCCCATTAATGCCCTCTTCCACCCAGTCTCTCTCTCTCATACCAACACAAACTCACTACAGCAAAGCCATAGCAGACAGCGACAGAATACAACTATTCCATTATGTACACCCCCCATGCACCTACCATTGGACTATTCCATTATCTACACCCCTCCATTGGACTTTTACCGCGCGATTTAGAGGTACCCAACGTCACGGCTTCATCGCTCCAGACCACCGCAGGGGGGAGTTGCCATAAAGACTTTTTGCATTTGGGTCCCAAGGTTTTTATATGACAAATCATATTGAGTGGTTCCAATTTGATGTTATGGGACACATAGCTGGTGACTTTGTAAAGCAAAGATGGCTGACAAAAACATTAAGGTGGAAGCAAATGTAAGTAATTATAACATCATAACGAGTCAAGCGAAAAAAATTACAATTGAGAAGAATTTGAATGTAGAGAAACGATTGTGCATATTTTTTTGTCATAAAGTTAATTTACGAAAATCACTATTTAGCAAGTTAGCTGAGCTGGAACACAGAGTAATTTCCTGGTATACGATTGGCTATAGGCATTTAAAGGCCATTTGCCGCAACCTGATTGGTTAAAATGCCTCACGTGTCTCGCCGCACTTCCTTGTTTGAAAATATCTCCAGCGAAATATCTCCCGCTTAGAATCCACGTAAAGAAAATCTTGAATAATATATCTACAGTATGTGAATAAAAATAAGCGATCTCGGCCGATCGAAGCAGTGTCAGTACATATAACTAGATGAGGAAAAGGAGGTAGCCGGCAGGAGCGCGTCAAGACACAAATTAGTTGAGATGAATGACAGCTAGCAGCGAGCAACCAGACAGCAGCCAGCCAAAAGTGGCTTATACTCCACATGTCACAAATAAAACTTGTACACTGGACTGAAAATCACCATAGACCCCACCAACCAGGGATTCTGTAACTCTGTCATGATAGAATGTGCACACTATGAAGGGGTGATCGTGATACATTTAGCCCACAAACTTGGACTTGGTTATGTGTAACCGGTGTGAAACGGCTAGCTAGTTAGCGGTGTGCGCTAATGGCGTTTCATAATCGGTGACATCACTTGCTCTGAGACCTTGAAGTAGTTGTTTCCTTGCTCCGCAAGGGCTGCGGCTTTTGTGGAGCGATGCTTGTGGAGCGATGCGTGACGATGCTTCGAGGGCGACTGTTGACGATGTGAGCAGAGGGTCCCTGGTTCGATACCAGGTATGGGCGAGGCGAGGGACGGAATCAAAGCTGTTACATATGCAGCTTTAGTCCCCCCCACTAAGACAATTTTCTTTCAAAATAAACAGAAAAGCATGTTTTAAGATGTATTTCTCTGTGCTACAGTAGCTGAGGCTATGGTTTTATTTAACTAGGCAAGTCAGTTAAGAACAAATTCTTATTTACGACGGCCTACACATCATGACGGCCTACACATCATATGAAGTATAGCATTGCAAATGAATACATAAATACCACTTGAAGCTTGATGATGACTTGATCATTTGAATCAGCGGTGTAGTGCTATGGCAAAAACAAAAATGTGCCCCCCTTTGGGTCCCCAGAACCAGGACCGAGAACCCCTGCTCTTCATTGCTATGCTGAATTCTTGACGCACTGTTTGCAGAACAATCGATTAGCAGGTTTAATAGCCCGGCTACTGTGGCCGATCTGTGTATGGAACCTAAAACGTTTGGTATAAATATTAGTTCAGAACCTATACTCTATGATCCTCAGCTATCATAGTTGTATCTCTGAGGTGTTCTTTTTCAGTCATATCCAATACCAGGTGTATCAAACTCCATTCTTTGAATGATGCGGAGTATGTATGTAGATAGATAGATAGGTAGGTAGGTAGGTAGGTAGGTAGGTAGGTAGGTAGGTAGGTAGGTAGGTAGGTAGGTAGGTAGGTAAAAAATAAAAAAAGATGAAATTTATCTATATTTTTTATAGATAGTATTACAATTATACACTTCAACAGTGTTTACCACTCCTGGGACATTAATGATTACACATTGTAACTATGCAATAGACTAGAAACATGATCTAAGTAAAGGCTGAAAAAAAAAAAGAGAGGACAGAAAAAAGTTAAGAACAGAGGAGCAGGGAAGACGGCATATAATGAATGAATGTGCAGTTCATCACAATTACATAGTCTCTAGCGGCGTCTCCTAACCAGCCTTGGGCCCCCAGTTGGCCCGAAAGTTATCTTAAGAGCGGGTGAGGTGGCAAATTCTTGACGCACAACCTAACAGGTTGTTTGCAGGACAATTAGCAGGTTTAACAGCCCGGCTAATGTAGGTGAGAAGAAGAAAAAAAAAAAAA
The DNA here is from genome assembly GCA_023634145.1 of Thymallus thymallus. NCBI lineage: Eukaryota > Metazoa > Chordata > Actinopteri > Salmoniformes > Salmonidae > Thymallus > Thymallus thymallus. The sequence goes on from CM042420.1 coordinate 15,434,008, forward strand.
AAATCCTCCCAACGTGCAACGTTGAATCACACTACTGGATTTGAACCAGAAACAGGCAGGGAGCAGATTTCGAAACCTCAACCGTCGGGCCCGAAGCCAGCGCACTATCAACTATCACTATCATCTCAGCTACATAGTGAATTACTACAATGTCAATCCAAGGTCATACATTACATTTATAACTCAATATCACAGACCAGATTTGCCCTAACGGAAAGTGCATGTGGACTGACGGTTTAGTTTCTCTCAGTCGCCCACACGCACTTTAAACATTTGGGAGGCGGACAATATTTTGACCAAGTTCATCTGCTCATGTTGTGTGTGTTCAATCATTTGTGACATTGTGGTTACAATTAACAACATTTCTAATTAAATAATCACAGACAAGATTTGCCCTAACGAAAAATGCATCAAGCATTATGTGCATTTTTTAAAAATCAAATTAAATGAAATAAGTATTGAACGTCACCATTTTCCTCAGTAAATATATTTCCGAAGGTGCTATTGACATGAAATCACCAGATGTTGGTAACAACCCAAGTAATCCATACATACAAAGAAACCAAAACAAATAAGTTCAGAAATGAAGTTGTGTAATAATGTGAAATGACACAGGGGAAAAGTATTTTACACATGAAGAAAGGGGGGTGCAAAAAGGCATGGAAAGCCAAGACAACAGCTAAAAACTATCATTAATTACAAATATATCCAGCCCCCTGTCAGTGCAAATTAATATCAGCTGGTTTAGTCCCAACTGATGGCCTACAAAAAGGTCTCATTGCCAAGAGCTGTCTCAAGACCTTCGCAACCTAATTGTTGCAAAACATAATGATGGCATTGGTTATAGGCGCATTTCTAAGCTTCTGAATGTTCCAGTGAGCACTGTTGGGGCCATAATACGGAAGTGGAATGACAATCATTTCACCATAAATTTGCCTCGACCAGGTGCTCCTCGCAAGATTTCTGACAGAGGAGTGAAAAGAATAATCAGAAGAGTTGTCCAAGAGCCAAGGACCACTTGTGGAGAGCTTCAAAAAGACCTGCAATTAGCAGGTACTGTTGTCTCAAAGAAAACAGTAAGTAATGCACTCCACCGCCATGGCCTGTATGCACGCTCACCACGCAAGACTCCATTGCTGAAAAAAAAAAGCATGTTGAAGCTCGTTTAAAAAGTATGCTGCACAACATTTGGAAAAGCCAGTGAAATACTGGGAGAATATAGTGTGGTCAGATGAGAGCAAAATTTAACTGTTTGGTTGTCATAATACACACCATGTTTGGAGGAGAAATGGCACTGCACATCACCCTAAAAACACCATACCAACAGTGAAGTTTGGAGGTGGGAACATCATGGTGTGGGGCTGCTTTTCAGCAAATGGTACTGGCAAACTTCACATAATTGAAGGAAGGATGAATGGGCAAATTTACTGAGACATTCTTGACAAAAATCTGCTGCCATCTACCAGGATGATGAAGATGAAACAAGGGTGGACATTTCAGCAAGACACTGATCCCAAACACACAGCCAAGGAAACTCTCAATTGGTTTCAAAGAAAGAAAATAAAGCTGCTAGAATGGCCCAGCCAATCACCTGACTTAAATCCCATTGACAATCTATGGAAAGAACTGAAGATCAAGATTCATAGAAGAGGCCCACGGAACCTTCAAGATTTGAAGACTGTTTGTGTGGAAGAATGGGCCAAAATCACACTAGAGCAATGCATGCGACTAGTTTCTCCATACAGGAGGCATCTTGAAGCTGTCATTACCAACAAAGGCTTTTGTACAAAGTATTAAATAAATATCAGTAAGTGTGTTCAATACTTTTTCCCTGTGTCATTTCACATAACTTAATTTCTGAACTTATTTGTTTTGGTTTCTTTGTATGTATGGATTACTTGGGTTGTTACCAACATCTGGTGAAAATGTCATGTCAATAGCACCTTTGGAAATATATCAGACCAGTCTACATATATTTACTGAGAAAAATGTTCAATACTTATTTCACCCGCTGTAATTGTACCACTGTTTTTATTTACAGTAGTGATGAACAGCTGGAGGCATTTTGAAAACATGCAGTGACCATAAGCTTAATAAACATATACATTTTCAAACAGTTTTAAAACATTAAGATAAATATTGTAAAGAAACAGACAGTTCCAAAACCTCAACCTTCGGGCCCGACTGTGACATGAAGGTCTGATGTGCAGTATGCATATTAACAGTCGAATATCCGGGACTCACATTGGTGCGGCTGGCTTACGGGTTAAGCGAGCATTGTGTCAAGAAGCAGTGCGGCTTGGCGGGGTCGTGTTTCGGAGGAAGCACAGCTCGCGACTTTCGCCTCTCCCGAGTCCGTACGGGAGTTGCAGCAATGGGACAAGACTAACTACCAATAGGATTTCACTATCACGAAATTGGGGAGAAAAAAGGGATACAATTTCAATAAAAAAATATACCAGAGAGCATCAGCACATCATATCCAGCTTACCAACTAACCATCAACATGTTGATGATTCATCTAAATAAGTTGTGTTAGTGCTGGAACAAAGCCTACACCTCTCCAGGTCTCTTCTAGAGCCTCAAAGCCTGTATGCAAGCAGCAGAGAGAGACAAGAGAGAGGTACTCCCACAGCTGAACAGACGCTCACACAGCAGGTTTACAGTCTGTTAGGGGATGTCACAGACACAGCAGGTTTACAGTTTGTTAGGGGACGTCACAGACAGAATAGAATAGAGAATTGCAGAGACACAGACAGTGTATAAAGAAAAGTCAGTCAGCAAGTTGAGTTCACTTCATAAAAGCCAGCAACCACGCCTACTGGCCTAGCTTAACGGGAGCTACGCTAGTCTACTGGCCTAGCCTACACTGTGTTAGAACAACCGGAGCTACGCTAGTCTACTGGCCTAGCCTACACTGTGTTAGAACAACCGGAGCTACCCTAGTCTACTGGCCTAGCCTACACTGTGTTAGAACAACCGGAGCTACGCTAGTCTACTGGCCTAGCCTACACTGTGTTAGAACAACCGGAGCTATGCTAGTCTACACTATGTTAGAACAACTGGAGCTACGCTAGTCTACTAGCCTAAACTACACTGTGTTAGACTAGCGTAGCTCCAGTTGTTCTAACACACTGTATGCCATTGCCCAGTTAAATAAAAACATGAGGGTAACCTGGATCCATGATAACCTGTTTAACAGGTTTTCCTGGAGCTTTACTACACTGTGTGTGTAACATGGGGATGTGAGAAACTTACTCTTCAACCTGAAGTGTCCTCACTTGCGCCACCGAATAGCTAGTTTTTCCACATGGCTTTCCACATGACACTTCGGGAGGGTGGTCACGGGCACTAGCAAAGCAGAGGACCTGGGTTAAAGCCTCGGAGACGAATCATGAAGAAGTGGTACTCTCTAAGCAAGCAGGGTGACGTCCTCTACATGAACATACAGGAGGCTGACCCAAGGATACGTGGCTATCTATCTATCAGAGTTACCCTGCACCCTATCTATCTATCTATCTATCTATCTATCTGCGAATTACCCTGCACCCTATCTATCTATCTATCTATCTATCTATCTATCTATCTGCGAATTACCCTGCACCCTATCTATCTATCTATCTATCTGCGAATTACCCTGCACCCTATCTATCTATCTATCTATCTGCGAATTACCCTGCACCCTATCTATCTATCTATCTATCAGCGAATTACCCTGCTATCTATCTATCTATCTATCTATCTATCTATCTATCTATCTATCTATCTATCTGAGAACGACCCTGCACCCTATCTAACAGCTAAAGGCTATTGCCACGCAGCAGTAGGGACCTGAGAGTAAGCACTACTTTAGTGCTCATAATTAAAACTAAACCCCCGCGTGAGGAATGTTTGAGGATTAACGAGCGCATTACATGGTATTCAGGGGTGAGAGAGAAAGATGAAATTCCAGCACCAACAGAATGCAGGAGGATTAAAACAGTGGAGAGCTCTTGTTCAATATCACCAACACAGACAACACACAAAAGGTCCCCAGCAGGTAGGCTAAGCTGCTTTGGTCAGGCACTCCCTCTCAAACCTGGATACTGCAGTGAGCGGCTGACAAAATAATAAAACACACACACTTGGCGGCTGTCATATATCAGCCACAGTGTGTGTGTACCTGCATTTCTCCACTGCATATTTAAAACACAAAGCTTTGATTTTGTCCTCTGATTTCTCCCCTAGCTCAGAGTATAAACAAACTAATTCGCTCTTTTCCATGACTCTACGGGATGAAAGACTGTTGTTCTACCCTGCTCTTATCTTCCTGTTCATTCACAGCACCAACCAACGGTCTCTCTACTGCTCCCTTCAACCAGCACCAACCAACGGTCTCACTACTGCTCCCTTCTACCAGCACCAACCAACGGTCTCTCTACTGCTCCCTTCTACCAGCACCAACCAACGGTCTCTCTACTGCTCCCTTCTACCAGCACCCACCAGCAGTCTCTCTACTGCTCCCTTCTACCAGCAGTCTCTCTACTGCTCCCTTCTACCAGCACCCACCAGCAGTCTCTCTACTGCTCCCTTCTACCAGCACCCACCAGCGGTCTCTCTACTGCTCCCTTCTACCAGCACCAACCAACGGTCTCTCTACTGCTCCCTTCTACCAGCACCCACCAGCAGTCTCTCAACTGCTCCCTTCTATCAGCACCCACCAGCAGTCTCTCTACTACTCCCTTTATCAGCACCCACCAGCAGTCTCTCTACTGCTCCCTTCTACCAGCACCCACCAGCAGTCGCCCTACTGCTCCCTTCTACAGGCACCCACCAGCAGTCTCTCTACTGCTCCCTTCTATCAGCACCAACCAGCAGTCTCTCTACTACTCCCTTCTATCAGCACCCACCAGCAGTCTCTCTACTGCTCCCTTCTACCAGCACCCACCAGCAGTCGCCCTACTGGTCCCTTCTACAGGCACCCACCAGCAGTCTCTCTACTGCTCCCTTCTACCAGCACCAACCAACGGTCTCTCTACTGCTCCCTTCTATCAGCACCAACAGTCTCTACTGCACCCTTCTACCAGCACCAAGTCTCTACTGCTCCCTTCTATCAGCACCCACCAGCAGTCTCTCTACTGCTCCCTTCTACCAGCACCAACCATCTCTCTACTGCTCCCTTCTACCAGCACCAACCAACCGTCTCTCTACTGCTCCCTTCTACCAGCACCAACTGTCTCTACTGCTCCCTTCTATCAGCACCAACAGTCTCTACTGCTCCCTTCTACCAGGGCTGGGGAGCCAGAGCAGAGCATGAAGTACAGCTTTGAAGATGTCAGATTGGAAGCACTTGACCAACATTACCAGAGAGTTCAAAAGAATACAGCTCAACCTCTGCTCTGCCCTGCCTCACATTCTTCCGGACCACAGGGGGATTTAATACTGCAAGTTCTCTGCTCTAAACATCCGGACTAACACAAACAAGAAGGGAAGAGAACCTTGCATACCTTACCATGGACGTTAGCTAATCAACACAACTCTGTGCATATTGATATAGAAGACAGGGACCAGAGAACTCTACTCTCCATGTGGATATAGAAGACAGATCAGCCCGTTTCTAAGTCCTCTGTCTGGAGAGGCCTACAACATAGGCTCTAAAAAGGTGTCTGCATACTAGGTTCAGTTTGCTCCTAGCAGAACTCGGCTAGGCAAAGTGAACGTCTGTCTCACATACTCCGTTAAAATGACCTTTGCTTGAAAAACGCCTTAGCCAGTATACACTTCCTCGAACTAGTCAGAATGACCCGAAGGTAACTCAAGAAAACTTAAATTAATTTTGACGTTTTTGCCAAGTAGATCTTAGACGTTTTGGCCATTATTTCTCAAGTGAAAAAATTCAAACGAGTCGTCTCTCATTGAATGACAAACATTTTATTGAATAATCCCTACTATTGACAAATCACAGATACTGAACTTCAACTTGACTCAAGAAAATGTGTGAACAGCAGAAAAAACCCTTGCGAACACCAAAAAACGACACAAAATGTTGCCCTAATATATGCAGAAACTGTTTCGGGTGGGAAGCATGTGGAGCCCTTAAGTCCTCTGACTGAAGAGGCCTACAACATACTGGCTCTAAGTGTGTGTGTGTGTGTGTGTGCGCGTTGGTTGAGTTGGGGGGGGGGGGGGGTTGACACCAGCAGAAGAGGCAACCCCCAGTGTGCTGGCACATCTGACCCCTACAGGTGTAAGAGGGGGTTTTATCTCACCTCAGACCCAGTATTAACACACAAGGACACCTGCTGACAACATGCACATACACCTAAACAAACCCCAGGCCGGTGAGGTCAAACCACCACCCATCTGCTTGAAGCCAACACTTCAGGGGAGGTCCCAGTGTGTGTGTGTGTCTCCAGCAACATTTATGTGAGGTCACTACACAGACAGACAGGGCACCAATTAGGGTTGCACATTTTGGGGAATGTTCAAAGGTCGAAACTTTGTGGGAATTAACAGGGAATATATGGGAATTAACGGAAATATGCAAATTAATACTAATACCATTTAAATGTAGATGTTTTTTGCATGTTTTTTGGAGCCAGAAACAAACATTTTACCTTAAGTAGACATAATTGCAAACGATTAAATCCTTCCAATATATATATATTTTTTAACAATTTAGTTATGAATTGAACTTTAATTAAATGAGTTGACTCTTCACATGGGATGATTTCACTGAACAACAAAATAAAGGGAATATTTAATGATCCCCAATGATCATTGCATCTCCCAAAAACCTTTTCAACATACATCTGTAAAATGATAGAAACTAAAGCTTTGGTTGTCTTCCTCTCAGGCTTCCATGTCTTCTTCCACGTCTCCCTGGACCTCCTAAATGTTTGATTAATTTAAGCAAGATTCCCCAAATTCCAGGGCTTAACCATGGAAAAAGTCCGGAAAAATTCCTGAAATTTACCGGAAAGTTTCCGACCCTTTGCAACCCTAGCACCAATACACAGAGTCACTTCTCAAAACTGCCCCAAGCCATAGCGTGACATTAAGACTGTCACAACATACCACAGCTTGGTCACCAAGGGCAAGAATCCACAAACATGACAGTAGTCACCAAGGGCCAAGTACACCAAAATACCATAGCAAACACTGAGTAGCAGTGCAGTGACAGCAGCATGGAAACATAACTAACTTCCCCATTTAAGGTGAAGCCAGAGGAAAAACAAGAAACACCAAGTAGCCTACTTCATGAACATATTATGACATGGGTAACATTTACAGTAATAATCCACACACTGAAACAAGTCAATGACACCGTCAATTTACCGTCCTCCATGGCAGAGCTTAAAATGTGTCCTGGTATTTGGGAATTTCCAGGATTGTGGATTGACAGTAAATGTAGGATATGGAAAGAAACTGGAATGTTCTGGTGAGGATATTCCAAAGTCTACCGGTGGAGAACTTGACAACATAAATGATTCACCATTAGTGCTAGGCGATAAATCAATATCAATATTTAGAGGGAATTACTTCCCTCAATAACAATATAAAAATGTTTAGAATAATTTTCGACAATGTCGATATAGGATTATTAGGTACAGCTAGGGTTGCACAGTTTGGGGAATATTCAGAGGTGGAAACAGAAATACATGCAAATTAATATTAATACCATTTAAAAGTAGATGTTTTTTGCATTGGATATATTTACCATATCATATGGAGACAGAAACATAAACCTTTTACCTTATCATAAGTAGAAATAATTGCAAATTATTAAATAATTCCAATAGAAATAAAAATAAAAATACGAATTGAACTTTAATTAAATGAGGTGACTTAACATGGGATGATTTCACTGAACAACAAAAGAAAGGGAATATTGAGTGATCCCAAGTGATCCATCGCATCTCCCAAAAACTGTTTTCAACATACATCTGTAAAATGATAGCCTAGAAACTAAAGCTTTGGTTGTCTTCCTCTCAGGCTTCCATGTCTTCTCCCTGGACCTCCTCAATGTCCACCTCTTGAACATCAGTCTCGGAGGCCTCATCTCCACTGTCACTTTCCAACCTTGTTGAGGATGGCTCGTTGTTAGGCTCAAAATGCCTCAAATTCGCCCAGATGGCCACCAATTTTTTATCCCTTGTATTGGTCAGCCTGTTGCGTGCTTTGGTGTGTGTGTTCCTAAACAAGGATCAGTTGCGCTCTGAGGCGGCTGATGTTGGTGGGATTTGGAGGATGATTGATGCAACAGGGGAAAGAGCCTCAGCTCCACAAAGTCCCTTCCACCAGGTGGCTGATGAGATATGTTGGCACGACTGCCATATTGCATCTCCATCCCAAAGCCCTTGCTTGGAAGTGTACTTCGCCAGACTGCCAAGAAACTTGCACACATCCAGGCCAAGGTGGCAAGACACGGTAGTGATGACACCATAGGCCCTGTTGATCTCTGCACCAAACAGGATGCTCTTGCCAGCATACTTGGGGTCCAACATGTACGCTAAACCCCAAGTATGAGCCACAGATGACCTCCTAGACATAGCCTCTTCAGTCGACCCTCGGTTTAAAACACATTACATCAAAGAGGAGAAGGTGGGCCACATAAAAGTAAGAGCAGTCTCAGAGATGGTCAATGAGGGGCATGAAAACCCAAGCCCAGCACAGGGAGACGTTGCTGCTGCTTCACCACAACTGCCAGCTAAAAAGAGAAAGTCACTAGGCAGTTTTTTTCATAAAGCCATGCTCCACCACCACAGGTCTTACTGAAATCCAGCTGGTAGAAAAGTAACTCAGCTGCTACCTTCAGTCTCCTGATGCTGACAGTGAAACCAATCCACTGGACTGGTGGAAGATACACCAAAAAAAACGTTCCCCAAAGGCAGCCACCTGGCAAATCGCTACCTGTGCATTCCTGCGACCAGCTCCCCTAAAGAGCATGTTTTTAGCACAGGTGGCAACATAGTGACCTGCCATAGGGCAGCTTTAAAGCCAGAGACCGTAGACAGACTTGTCTTTCTTGCTTGTAACTTGCAAGACAACAACTACCCCAACTTCAACTGTCATGTGCCATTTGGCTAACAGTAATAATGCATATTGACTTGCAAATTAGTTTTTTTAATTTGTATTTCTTGTTCATAACTTGTAAGGGTTTATAGATTTTTTTAAAGTAGAGTTAATGTTATGCGAGTTCTACTTCTGACCATAAATAAGAAACATTAAAGCCTTTGGTTTGTTCAGGCATTCTTGAGTCTGAAGCAGATATGCACCTTTTAAACATTATTTGATTAATATAATGATAATTATCGTTATCGAATTTAAAAAAATATTGTGATAATTATTTGACATATCGCCCAGCCCTATTCACCATACTGTAAATCAAATTGTATTTTTACAACTGATGTAGACTTTACTAACGAGCCCTTCCCAACATGCAAACAAGAAGAATGAAAAAATAGTAACACAAGAGGAATAAACTACTTATCCACAGCAGAACACGAAGCATCTGGTGTCATCCAGGAGGACTGACAGTAATAAAGCATCTGGTGTCATCCAGGAGGACTGACAGTAATAAAGCATCTGGTGTCATCCAGGAGGACTGACAGTAATAAAGCATCTGGTGTCATCCAGGAGGACTGACAGTAATAAAGCATCTGGTGTCATTACTGTCAGTCCTCCTGGATGACACCAGATGCTTTATTACTGTCAGTCCTCCTGGATGACACCAGATGCTTTATTACTGTCAGTCCCCCTGGATGACACCAGATGCTTTATCCAGGAGGACTGGATAAAGCATCTGGAGGACTGACAGTAATACAACATTATGCATCTGGTGTCATCCAGGAGGACTGACAGTAATAAAGCATCTGTTGTCATCCAGGAGGACTGACAGTAATAAAGCATCTGGTATCATCCGGGAGGACTGGCAGTAATAGAACACGAAGCATCTGGTGTTATCCAAGAGGACAGACAGTAATAAAGCACCTGGTGTCATCCAGGAGGACTGAGAGTAATAAAGCATCTGTTGTCATCCAGGAGGACTGACAGTAATAAAGCATCTGGTGTTACCTAGGAGGACTGAAAGTAATAGAACATGAAGCATCTGGTGTTACCCAGGAGGACTAACAGTTCAGGACTTTATAGGAAATAGAAAGTGAAACAGTCAGGAGGGGAGACTACGGACTTTCACAGGTTGACTTGGTTAGTAAACAGACTGGAATGTTGAGCGGTCTGATGAGTCAAATGTACACACCAGCACACGCACACGCAGCCACAGCCCTGTCTTTCCACAGCAAACAACCTTCGGACTCTAGCTTCTAAAGACTAAGTACAGATTACACACACTGCCAGTCACTTATGGACAAAAAGCGAATGCTTCATTACACACACGGGACGTACAAGCAGCACTAAAACAAACCCTCTCTAAACCTTTACCTTTTAGCCCACTACTGTTCACCTAAACCTACATGTAGGAACTCCTTGTCCTTAACTGTCCCACTTTACCAGGTGTCCCACTTTACCCAAATCTGCCCTATTTACCTCAAAGTATCTAGCTACATAAAGTCAGAGAAAGTAAAAGTTTGAGCATAGCCTGAAGATAGTGGATGCACTATGAATAGAACGTGAATATCTTGAATGTAATATGATATGAATTAAAGTGGAACGTGACTATAATGAAAAGCGAATGGTGGGAGAAAAAAAAACTATAAATTAAATACGAAAAGATGAATCGATGGGTTAGCTGACAACATCACGAAAACCATGTGCACGCTTCCATGAGGCAGACGCCAGCGTGTCGTTGTGATTCTAGATGGCCAGATTGCTAGCAAGAATGACAAGAAACTGCCATGTGGGTAATGGTAAGTGGCTCGTATCATCTTGTTCTTGATACGATGAGGTGTTTTGATTGATTTCATGTCAATGCTAATATGGCTAGAATGCGCTAGCTGGCTAGCTAACCAACGACTTTAACAATGTATATGAGACAACAAGTGCTCATTGTGCAAATGTATTTATGTTTTCAAAAAACATTTCAGACGAAATAGAGTTTACATGTCAAGAATATCAGCCAACCCAGTCTTTTTTGCCCCATAGTAGTGCAGGCGTTGGTTTTATTGATCAACAATCAACCCATCTATAGAATTATAAAACTGGGGTTGTTTTCATCAATTGTGTTCTCTTCTCTCCCACATGTTCTTAAGCAGACAGACACTAGTCTTTGTTGGACAAATCATTATTCTGACTTGTCTGCCAAGCGGTCCTCTTCAGATGAGAGACATGGCCCCAAATGAACACTTGTGGAGAGCTATTAGTCTGCCTAAACATTAGGAGCAATGGCCGTTTTTTCCCCCACAAATGACAGGGAGTTTTTGAAGAGGGAACGGTGTTACAGTGATTTGAGCCCACAGTGTGTGTGTCAGATAATGATGCATGGACGTGGTAGAAGGAAAGAGCACCTGGCTCTGCGTGGGTGTCCAGTAAACAGATGGTTGAGGAGACCATCCAAGAGTCTCCACACACACACACACACACACACACACACACACACACACGCAGACACAGAGAGATCTCAAAATCTGTCTCTTCAATAATGAAAATGTTCCTTTAACATTAATCCCTACGAGGGGGGTGAAACAAACTTATACAGTCTCTTATGACAGAGATTACACTTTATGGAGGAGAGAGGAGGAGGAGGGATGGAGGAGAGATGAGGAGGGATGTAGGATGGAGGAGAGAGGAGGAGGGATGGAGGAGAGAGGGAGGAGGGATGGAGGATGGAGGAGAGAGGAGGAGGGATGGAGGAGGAGGGATGGAGGAGAGAGGGATGGAGAGAGGGAGGAGGGAGGGAGGAGGGAGAAGAGGGATGGAGGAGAGAGGGAGGAGGGAGAAGAGAGATGGAGGAGAGATGAGGAGGGATGTAGGATGGAGGAGGAGAAAGAACACACACAATGTGGACTCTCAACAAGGCAGGTCCAGTGACTACAGAAGGGAGGGAGGAGGGGGGGGGCTGTTCCGTTCTAGGGGCAGAGGGTTACGGACAGTGACACACACACACAGGCTTGATGGGTTTTGGGAATGTGATGGGATAGCGCTCTTACAGGTCACCTACTTGTTAGAACGACTATTCAAGAGGCCAATATACGTCCAATGACAATGACATGCAGGCTTCAATTGTAGAATTCTATTAGACCTAAATGCATGTATTCAGTTGACAGATGTAATGGTGGAAGTGCTGCCCAGAGCATCGGGAAATATCCATATCAGTCCAAGCCAGGCACTGAGAGCACAGGTAACACATTGGCCAACATGGCTGAATACATACAGTGGGGAGAACAAGTATTTGATACACTGCCGATTTTGCAGGTTTTCCTACTTACAAAGCATGTAGAGGTCTGTCATTTTTATCATAGGTACACTTCAACTGTGAGAGGCGGAATCTAAAACAAAAATCCAGAAAATCATATTGTATGATTTTTAAAGAATTAATTTGTATTTTATTGCATGACATAAGTATTTGATCACCTACCAACCAGCAAGAATTCCGGCTCTCACAGACCTGTTTGTTTTTCTTTAAGAAGCCCTCCTGTTCTCCACTCATTCCCTGTATTAACTGCACCTGTTTGAACTCGTTACCTGTATAAAAGACACCTGTCCACACACTCAATCAAACAGACTCCACACACTCAATCAAACAGCTGTGTAAGGACATCAGGGATAAAATTGTAGACCTGCACAAGGCTGGGATGGGCTACAGGACAATAGGCAAGCAGCTTGGTGAGAAGGCAACAACTGTTGGCGCAATTATTAGAAAATGGAAGAAGTTCAAGATGACGGTCAATCTCCCTCGGTCTGGGGCACCATGCAAGATCTCACCTCGTGGGGCATCAATGATCATGAGGAAGGTGTGGGATCAGCCCAGAACTACACGGCAGGACCTGGTCAATGACCTGAAGAGAGCTGGGACCACAGTCTCAAAGAAAACCATTAGTAACACACTACGCCGTCATGGATTAAAATCCTGCAGCGCACGCAAGGTCCCCCTGCTCAAGCCAGCGCATGTCCAGGCCCGTCTGAAGTTTGCCAATGACCATCTGGATGATCCAGAGGAGGAATGGGAGAAGGTAATGTGGTCTGATGAGACAAAAATAGAGCTTTTTGGTCTAAACTCCACTCGCCGTGTTTGGAGGAAGAAGAAGGATGAGTACAACCCCAAGAACACCATCCCAACCGTGAAGCATGGAGGTGGAAACATCATTCTTTGGGGATGCTTTTCTGCAAAGGGGACAGGACGACTGCACCGTATTGAGGGGAGGATGGATGGGGCCACGTATCGCGAGATCTTGGCCAACAACCTCCTTCCCTCAGTAAGAGCATTAAAGATGGGTCGTGGCTGGGTCTTCCAGCATGACAACGACCCGAAACACACAGCCAGGGCAAATAATCGTGGCTCCGTAAGAAGCATCTCAAGGTCCTGGAGTGGCCTAGCCAGTCTCCAGACCTGAACCCAATAGAAAATCTTTGGAGGGAGCTGAAAGTCCGTATTGCCCAGCGACAGCCCCGAAACCTGAAGGATCTGGATGGAGGAGTGGGCCAAAATCCCTGCTACAGTGTGTGCAAACCTTGTCAAGAACTACAGGAAACGTATGATCTCTGTAATTGCAAACAAAGGTTTCTGTAGCAAATATTAAGTTCTGCTTTTCTGATGTATCAAATACTTATGTCATGCAATAAAATGCAAATTAATTACTTAAAAATCATACAATGTGATTTTCTGGATTTTTGTTTTAGATTCCGTCACTCATAGTTGAAGAGTACCTATGATAAAAATTACAGACTTCTACATGCTTTGTAAGTAGGAAAACCTGCAAATTCGGCAGTGTATCAAATACTTGTTCTCCCCACTGTACATGTTGCCTGGAGAGTAGTTTCTCCTGAAGTCTCAGTCTGTAGGACGAGATGCTGTAGGTCGGTATCGTATTAAGGTCCCCAGTAGGTAGGCTATGGAGTAAAAACCTTATCGTTTCACAAATCTGTTGAGCACAACTCCCAAAGAGTGTAATGCAAATTGTTGTCCTGTTTTGAAGAGCTCTCAAACGCCGAGGTCAATGTTTGAAAATCATGCAGTATAACCATGATAACGGACCACTGTAATGCTCATAGCAAACGGATCTAACGTTACTAAACTATTTTCATATAAGAACCGCGCAACAGGAACCTACTGTATCATTGCAACGCAACACTGTAGCCGCGTGACTGGTTTAAGATGAACTCTCTGAGAATTGTTCCATTGATTATGGCTGGAACTCAGATTTATTACAAAATTAACACTACACTGTAGCCTTCTATGCGCTTTTCTTGACTCGCTCCCCAGTTGTAAGGACACAAGAGGTTTCCGCCAAGGATATCGAACCAGACCAACAATCGGTGTCGATTTCTTCAATTTCATGCTTAACCAAACTCAGCCGCTGAAAAGTGAAAATACACAGCCATTATCAGTCGCTTACCTCGGGAATGGTAGTTGAACACAAACTCGCTGTCCAAATCGGTTCGTCTATTGTCCACGTTGTCACCGCCCGTAGAAAGTTCAGATCTTCCCCCGGAGAGAAAACATTGAGACGCCGAAGGGAGACACTGTAAATCCCGGGAAATGTGACAAGGTATGGAAGTTTGACACGTTCCCCACGACAAGCGAGTTTTCTACACACACCCCAAAAACGTAATCACAGAATTAATTCAGATGTGTTTCAGATTCAAAAGACGAACACACCATTGAATTATGTCCGCCCTCATGAATTGGCAAGAAACTGCACGTTGAACAGTAGGCGCCCGCGGTACAGCGCCCAAGAAATAGAGGGATGGAGTATTCTCTCTCTATCTCCTCCCCCTCTCTCGCCCAATAAATTAGACCGAGCCTGTACGTATCAGTTTACACACACACAAGAAGGGGAGAGACTCGGCAAAATATCGTGAAAGCCTGCGAAAAACAAATGGGGGTGCACCCTGGAGACCCCCACCCGCTCTTCTTTTAAGTGGCAGCGCCCAATAAAAAGAGAGATGGGGTATTTTCTCTCTCCTCCCCCTCTCTCTCTCTCCCTCCCCCACAATACAATAGACCGAGACAGTACGTATCAGTTTACTCACAAGACCGGGAGAGACTCTGAAAACTATAGTGACAGTCGGAGAAAACCAATTTAGCCCTCCACCCTTTTTTTATTTTGAACTGGAGACAAGAAAGACCCACTGGACGATAAAGCCACCTGCTCCTGTTCAAAGCATGATGTCCAAAGTTTGAAATGAAAGCGCAGCTGTACAATTCCAGAATATTCTGGAAAATTGTAGGCTTGCGCTTGGCTTCATTGTAATCTGTTTTATGTCGAGGGGATTATTATGCTATATGAAAATCCAACCTGGATGTAGGACGATTGTCCCCATTTCTATCAGCTAAATCTCTGAATATGGTTTTCAGAAGCCACGGTGGGGTCAAAGCCTACTTGAGCGCGCAATCGCCTATAACGCACGCCTCGTGGATACAATAGTTACATTGTTTCCCCATGTTTGGTTAGGGGGTGTGCAGGTATTAGGCAAATAACATCCATTGGGGGAATGTTACAGTAGGCCTAATGTCATTATTGCTTTAACAGTTATAACTGATGCAGGCTATTACACCATGTATACGTGCTTCAACACATCCCATAACATCTGTCACGATGTGATAGATACTTGTTTATGTGTGTTTTTCTACTCATTCATTCATTTGTACTCAGTTCTTAACTCGGCCACAGAGTTGCTGTGAAATATGAAATATCAAAGAATTCATTGAACTCAGCCAGTGTTTGGACTGGAGAGAAACAGATTAAACCTGGCCATGCTAGACTGGGTCCAGTGAAAACAACCAGGTTGGGCCATGGCTGCTGGACACAGAGGACAACCATTAGGGCTTGCGTCCCAAATGGCACCCTATTCTCTTTATAGTGCACTACTTTTATTCAGGGCTTGGCCAAAAGTAGTGCAGTATAAAGGGAATAGGGTTCGATTTGGGACACACACAGGGTCTGAAAGGTCAACAATAAAGCCACCTTCTCCTGTTCAAAGCCTGATGTCCACCATTGGCTTTTGACCCCACTGGTGACCTTTCTACATGCCAGGCTTTGATATCACTTGTGCATGTGTAATCCTCCATGCTGTTGTTATTTCCAGTCTATTGAGGTGTTTGTGTGTGTGTGTGTGTCAGCTCTTACACAAGTGTGTGCTATTCTTCATGTTCAGTGAGATTTACTACACACAAATAAACCTATCCCCATTCCACTCAAGTGCCTCTTAGAGCCACAATAAGCCTGGCCAGCGACAGCAAGGCTTTCTACTGCCAGATATTGGTGGTGACTGGTGACTGACTGAATGGTGACTGGTGACTGGTGACGGGCTGAATGGTGACTTGTGACTCACTGAATCAAATCAAATAAAATAGTGACTGGTGACTGGTGAATGACTGAATGGTTACTGGTGACTGAATGGTGACAGGTGACTGGTGATGCTTTTGTATAAGGCTGCTCCTCTTACTCAACCCGCAACTTGACAACCGCAACCCTTTCCGTACACACACAGAAGAGCTGGGGCTGTGGTGTGTGGTGTGTGTGTGTGTGTGTGTGTGTCTCTGAGTACCGGGTGTCAGCGGTGAATGATTTATGAGTATGCAAATGAGGCTGTCAAAGGACAGTGTGGAGTCTGCCCTGAAGGCCTGTAGGGGACAGAAACACATACACACATATCCACACACACACACACACAAACTGACATATCAAAGCAGAGAGTGAAAGACAGAGGGAAAGAATGACTGAATGAGACACAGGCAGAGAGAGAGAAAGAGACACAAGAAGAGAGAGAGAGAGAGAGTAATGACAGCCTGACTCAGAAAATAAAATGAAATAGTGACTGACTATGGAACACTCCACTCTGCTATGTACAGTTATCTGTTGTGGTTCTCACTAATGAACCAATTGTCTGCTGTCAATGGAACTGTCACAGAGTTGTTTACCAGAGCCATGACAAAGAACGGAGGGTGCAGCAAAAACCATTAGGACAAAGAGGAATTTGATGATGGGACGGAGGGAGAATGCTGAGGCTCGCGCTGTCACGAATCTCGACATACATTTTTACTTGATTTTCTGCATTTTAACAAATAATTAATATTGATCATGTAATCATGGGGAATATTTTATTTGCAGTCATGTGGAACTGCAAATTGAGTGACTGTTCATAGAAAATGACTGTGACAATGACTTCTTCTCATCACAATGGAGGTGTACTACTACACACAAATAAGGTGAAATACTAGACAGGTAGGGTAGGTGTACAGGCCTCAATTCACTATTACAGTGACGGTGTCCTCTACTGGTTGAACATGGTGGTGCATCAAAACAACTGTCAAACACTTGTCCAACAGCAGGAAAGAAGACAAGCAAGATATGTATATTTGCTGATCTAACTGTAATCTTTACTGTAATCTTGCTTCCAACCACTTGTCTTCACCATCCTCATAGATGTTGTAATGTGGAGCCCAGGCATGTTCATGAGAGACTGCCAATGGACTAGAGGGAGGGGGGAAGACTGTCAATGGAATATGGAGAGGGGGAGGACTGTCGATGGACTAGGGAGAGGGGGAGGACTGTCAATGGAATAGGGAGAGGGGGAGGACTGTCGATGGACTAGGGAGAGGGGGAGGACTGTCGATGGAATAGGGAGAGGGGGAGGACTGTCAATGGACTAGGGAGAGGGGGAGGACTGTCGATGGAATAGGGAGAGGGGGAGGACTGTCAATGGACTAGGGAGAGGGGGAGGACTGTCAATGGAATAGGGAGAGGGGGAGGACTGTCGATGGAATAGGGAGAGGGGGAGGACTGTCAATGGACTAGGGAGAGGGGGAGGACTGTCGAGTGACTAGGGAGAGGGGTAGGACTGTCAATGGACTAGGGAGAGGGGGAGGACTGTCAATGGACTAGGGAGAGGGGAGGACTGTCGATGGACTAGGGAGAGGGGGAAGACTGTTGATGGACTAGGGAGAGGGGAGGACTGTGGATGGAATAGGGAGAGGGGAGGACTGTCAATGGAATAGGGAGAGGGGGAGGACTGTCGAGTGACTAGGGAGAGGGGGAGGACTGTCAATGGACTAGGGAGAGGGGGAGGACTGTCGATAGACTAGGGAGAGGGGGAGAATTGTCGATGGAATGGGGAGAGGGGGAGGACTGTCGATGGACTAGGGAGAGGGGGAGGACTGTCGATGGACTAGGGAGAGGGGGAGGACTGTCGATGGAATGGGGAGAGGAGGAATAAGTGGAGGGGAGATATTGAAAATGAAAAAGGGAGAAACAATATAGTTTTATTTTAAGCCCAAAGAGAGAGAGAGTGAGTCAGTCTGTGACGGGCCTCAGCTCAGTGGTACCTGTCACTGTGATTTATTACAGTCAAATATCACCATACTGAGATTACAGAAAGAGAGTGTACACACACTGTACAGACACAGACAAACACACACACACACACACACACACACACACACCCACACACAAACACATTTATTTGTGGAATTTCTTTCCTTATAAACGCGTTTGAGGCAATCAGTTGTGTTGTGACAAGGTAGGGGTGGTATACAGAATATAGCCCTATTTGGTAAAAGACCAAGTCCATATTATAGCAAAAATAGCTAAAATAAGCAAAGAGAAACGACAGTCCATCATTACTTAAAGACATGAAGGTCAGTCAATCCAGAAAACTTCAAGAACTTTGAACGTTTCTTAAAGTGCAGTCGCAAAAACCATCAAGCACTGTGATGAAACTGGCTCTCATGAGGACTGCCACAGGAAAGGAAGACCCAGTTACCTCTGCTGCAGAGGATAAGTTCATTACAGTTAACTGCACCTCAGATTGCAGCCCAAATAAATGCTTCAGAGAGTTCAAGTAACAGACACAGGCTTTTTGACAAAGAAGGAGAGTGATGGAGTGCTGCATCAGACAAGCCAATAAGTGCTCAGCATATGTGGGAACTCCTTCAAGACTGTTGGAAAAGCATTCCAGGTGAAGCTGGTTGAGAGAATGCCAAGAGTGTGCAAAGCTGTCATTAAGGCAAACGGTGGCTACTTTGAAGAATCTAAAATCTATTTTGTTTTGTTTAACGCTTTTATGGTTACAACATGATTCCGTACGTGTTATTTCATAGTTTTGATGTCTTCACTATTTTTCTACAATGTGGAAAATAGTAAAAATTAAGAAAATCCCTTGAATAAGTAGGTGTGTCCAAAGTTTTGACTGGTACTGTATATACACATGCACACACTGTACAGACACAGACGAGAAACCGATCAACAAGTAGGGAGAAACCAGAAAAAACGTTCTCTATCACTGAGGCTGAAACTTCAGCCAATCGTCAAATTGACCCTTAAATGGGCGACTTCCCAGTAAATAACATTGTCTTTAAAGAGCTCTATTCAACTCTTATTTTCACTGCCTCACCGATCAACAGAGATAGAGATTGTGACGGGCTCCCAAATGAAGACAAAGCATTTGTACAGTCTCCCGACTCCGGAGTTTAATCAGCGTGTCGGTACGGAACAGTCAGTCAAGTTCCGTCAACCCTTATGAGCTTTCCCATCAGTCACTGGTTCTCTGAGGACAAGATATTGCCACCACAGGGATATGACAGCCCTGGGGTGTGTGTGTTTGTGTGTGTGTGTGTGTGTGTGTGTCAGATTCATCCCATTAGGTGTGTCATAATTCTGTTTAGGTACATTCATTGTGAGGAATTTATTTGACCCGGAATGCAACGTTTTCACTAAGCCACTGCATCTGTTTGTTGTAATGATTAAAATGGAACACATTTTTTTAATCTCTTAAAATCATAATGTGCCTTAGAATCACCCCATTAGTGCATGTTCTGGCTGGTTGGCATCCAATAACAGGTTTTGCCGAGCAGAACAATCCAATAAAAAGTGATGAATGTTTAATCAGCGTTTATGCCGTCTTTCACATAACCTTCCTGTGCCAAAAATAACAAGTTCTTCATCAAGACTAACAATATTACTCACGTTCAGAATTACAAATGGTCTTCATTAAATATTTTACAGCTGCATTATTCCCATTTCATATGCAATAACTTCAGATTTCAGCCCATTGCCTAGTATTGATGTACTGCTGCACTAGGAAAAGTTCAACTTTGTGTACTGTATGTGGGTGTGTGTGTTTGTATGTGTAGGCTACTGTGTGTGTGTCGTGCGAGCGTGCATGCATGTGTGTGTGTGTGTCCTTTATTCACCAAGCCAACCTGAGAAGGTCCAGGATATTGCTGAACAGCGCTCCCCAACTGGCAGCCGCAGGATATTACGGAACAGGGTTCCCCAACTGGCTTCCCTCAGGATATTACTGAACAGGGTTCCCCAACTTGCGTCCCTCAGGATATTACTGAACAGGGTTCCCCAACTGGCGTCCCTCAGGATATTACTGAACAAGGTTCCCCAACTGGCGGCCCTGCGGGATATTACTGAACAGGGTTCCCCAACTGGCGTCCCTCAGGATATTACTGAACAGGGTTCTCCAACTGGCAGATATTACTGTAGAAGATACTTGTCATGCTCTACTATGGCTTGGTAGTTTGGCACCGACTCCATGTTCTTTTCCATGTGTGTGTGTGTGTGTACGTGTGTGTGCGTGTGTGTATCACTGTTAGAGTTGACCAGTAGGTGGCAGTAAAAGCATGTTTTAAAAGTTCTCACTCTAAATTAAAGGGACAATCTGTGTGTGGTTGCAGTAACTGTATGACTTGTGAATGTTTTTACAGTCCAGTACGTAACACTACAGTAATCCACACTTTACAACAGCAGCCCTCTTCCTGAGGACAGAGCTAGCCTGGATGCCATAGACATCACAGGAGGTTGGTTGGTGGCACCTTAATTGGGGAGAACAGGCTTGTAGTAATGACTGGAGCGGTATCAGTGAAATGGTCAAATAAATCAAACACATGGTTTCCAGGTGTTTGATGCCATTACATTTGCTCTGTTCCAGACATTATTATGAGCCGTCCTACGCTCAGCAGCCTCCTGTCGTAGACATGTACTCACGGTCCACTGCCCCAGTTCCACATATACCAGCTATAGCACATTGCATACCATTTGTTTCAAACCCTTCTGTGTCATCTAATACACACACAGTATTAGTGGTTAGTGTTTAAATAGAGCGTCTGTGTGTTTATGCAAGGGCACCTGTGAGACGATTTCTGAATGTCACTGTTGAAGTTTACACTGGGGGAGAGATGTGTTGGTGTGTGACTCTAGTCATACCATTGAAAGGTAAACACTCTCTCTGCTCCTCTGGGTCTGCTGTGGGAGCTGGACTAGGGAGTTAATCTACTTGGTCTGCTGTGGGAGCTAGACTAGGGAGTTAATCTACTTGGTCTGCTGTTGGAGTTGGACTAGGGAGTTAATCTACTTGGTCTGCTGTGGGAGCTGGACTAGGAGTTAATCTACTTGGTCTGCTGTGGGAGCTGGACTAGGAGTTAATCTACTTGGTCTGCTGTGGGAGCTAGACTAGGGAGTTAATCTACTTGGTCTGCTGTGGGAGCTGGACTAGGAGTTAATCTACTTGGTCTGCTGTGGGAGCTAGACTAGGGAGTTAATCTACTTGGTCTGCTGTTGGAGCTGGACTAGGAGTTAATCTACTTGGTCTGCTGTGGGAGCTAGACTAGGGAGTTAATCTATTTGGTCTGCTGTGGGAGCTGGACTAGGAGTTAGTCTATTGGGTCTGATGTGGGAGCAGGACTAGGAGTTAATCTACTGGGTCTGCTGTGGGAGCTGCACTAGGAGTTAATCTACTGGGTCTGCTGTGGGAGCAGGACTAGGCAAGGAGGGAGGGAGGGAGGGAGAGAGAGAGAGAGAGAGAGAGAGAGAGACAGAGAGAGAGAGAGAGAGAGAGAGAGAGGGAGAGAGAGAGAGAGAGAGAGAGGGAGGGAGAGAGAGACAGAGAGAAACAGAGAGAGAGAGAAAAAATTGAGAGATAGAAGGGATAAGGATCTGGGAAACATGAAAAATAAAGATAGAAAGAGAGACACCAACTATCTCTAAATCTAGATTGCATCCATGTTATAACAGAAAGGGTTATGGGGGGTGTACTTTTGTAATACGGTACGGGTTAGTGGAAGACGAAGTATAATGGTCATGAGGTCTCATTTCCTGTTCTGGAGCACCACAGACGCCCCTACGGCACACCACAGACGCCCCTACGGCCCCTAGCTCAACTTTCTCATGCTGGGAGCCAGAGAACACCGGAGAAGAACACCACCACAGACCCTCCTCTATCCCAGAGATCCCCCTATGCCCGTATACCATGCCATGCCACAACATTATGAGGCAACAATGTTTATGCATCATCACATTACTTCAGGATGATTTGTTTGTCTTCTGAGCGAGAAAAAGGGAGAGTGATAGAGAGAGAGTGGGAGAGAAGGAGAGAGAGAGAAAGAAAGAGAGTGAGGGATAGAAAAGGTGAGAGGATGTGGGCTTTCACAGCTTTACAGCTTCCTTAAGTGTCCTGTGGATGACGCACTCACCACCGTAGCAGCATACGTATTGGGAGCATCAATTCCCAGCAAAGCCCTCCGGCAATGGGAATCTGGAAGTTTCTCAATAAACTCAAAATGACCTCACTACCCCTCTTCCACCCCTCCACACCTCCTCCATCCCTGTCCCCATCTCCTTGTCTCCATCACCTCATCCCAGGCTCTCTGTGTCTCACACACACACAGTGTCTTACTGTATTACTTCCTCTGAGAGGTTAGGGGTCAAGGATCCCCTCAACTGTCTCCAGGGAAACGCAGAGGGATGTGAACCTCCGTCCGACTCTGAACACTGTCCCTCGACGCTGTCACACACCCCCGTAGACGCCCCCAACCCACCCCAGAGGCCTCGCAATACACACCCTCTCTTCCTCCTCACACACACTGACACACACGCCCCCAGCACAGTTCTCATGGTGCTGGGTCCCATGGTGGTCCACCCTCCACCCTGTCCTCTGGCCTGGCTGTCCCCCAGGGATGTGTTCTTTACGTGTTCTTAACGGACACGGAACAGGTCCAGGCACAGGCACCAGACAGACCATGTGCTGCTGCCACTCTACAACAGGGAGGTCTTCATTCACTGCCTTTCTTCAGAGCCTGTGTATGGTTGTTTCCATTCTGGCTTTTTAATCAATACTGAATGAATCAGATCAATAACTTGAATTAATCAATTGAGTGCAGAGGAAAGACAGAGAGCAGTCGATGCAGAGTGAAGACGAAGTCACACAGGCCCAAGGACAGAGAAGAATAGAGTACCACTGCTGCACAAACCCAAAAATGTGAGCAGATATTACAATAACCAGACAAACCTACAGGTAAATGCCAAAATAAAGGAAACACCAACAAAAAGTGTCTTAATAGTTCGTTGGGCCACCACGATCCGCCAGAACAGCTTAAATGCGCCTTGGCATAGATTCTACAATTCTTCACACGATAAATTCCATCATTTGGTGTTTTATTGATGGTGCTGTCTGAGGGCTACTCCAGAATCTCCCGGAAGTGTTCAATTGGGTTGACATCTGGTGACTAACACACACAAACACACACACACACACACACACTCTTTAAACCCCTTATGCTCCTGTGAGACCCCTCTTTCACAGTCACTGAGATTTATGTTTTATGCATGACTCTAAGCATGATGGGATGTTAATTGCTCAATTAACTCAGAAAGCACACCTGTGTGGAAGCACCTACATGTCCTGCGTTTAGTGTTTCCTTTATTTTGTCAGTTACCTGTATGTGTATGCATTCAGTGTACCGTAGGTGGAGAATAATGTTGAGGATGCAGAAGCTATAGGAGATACATGCTTTACACACAAACACAGAGAGACACACAAACACACACACACACACACACACACACACACACACACACACACACACACACACACACACACAGAGACACACAAACACAGGAGGATGGTGGGAGGAGCAATAGGAGGACACGTTATTTCCATGTGTTTGATGTGTTATGTACCGTTCCATTGATTCCATTCCAGCCATTACAATGAGCCTGTCCTCCTATATCTCCTTCCACCAGCCTCCTCTGACACACACACACACACACACACACAGTAATACAAAGTAAGAAAATGAGAAATTATACATCAAACTCTTTTCGGGTTGTTGAGTATAATTAATTAGTAGGCATTCCTAATGACTTTTCCTCTTGGTTATTCTCGTTGATATTGGACCACCACAGAGCTTAGTAATTACAAGCCAACCTTTCAGAGGTGTGTGCAGATATTCATGCTAAATCATTATACGCAGCAGGTAGGAAACCACTGATGAAGGCCATTCAGACAAATTGATACTGACACACCATCAAAACAAAGCAAAAGGTGCACATCCTCAGAGATCCTAAATCCTTATATTAAGATGGATAACAGACTATAATCTCTCTGCGGGGAATGAAGAATATCTTTCTTTGGAATCAGATGAAAAGCATTCAGAGATCAAGCCAACGTGTATTCTCTTAATCCTCCTTAAAAACCAGAGGAGCTTTCATTTAAACAAACAGGGGTAGAGGGTCACACACACACACACACACACACACACACACACACACACACACACACACACACACACACACACACACACACACACAGTAACAGAGTCTCTACGGGGGCTAAGAGGAGGAGTTAAAATAGAACATGTTCCCAGAGTGTAAGTTTTATGGAGTTCTCAGTCTACTGAAGTGTGTGTGTGTGTGTGTGTGTGTGTGTGTGTGTGTGTGTGTGTGTGTGTGTGTGTGTGTGTGTGTGTGTGTGTGTGTGTGTGTGTGTGTGTGTGTGTGTGTGTGTGTGTGTCTGTGTGTCTGTGTGTGTGAGAGCGAGAGAAAGAGAAAGAGAAAGAGGGAACAGTGTTTTCTTGGCTGAGGCCAGCAGGATGGTTGGCACTGATTCAGTCATGAGGTTACAGAGAGGGTCAGTAGCCTACATGGGGGTAAAGGGAGTTCTGGTGCTGTGTCAGAGTGTGCGTGTATGTGTGTGTGTGTAACAGGGTTGCTTATGTTTCCACTTGCCACTGCAGAAATATGTATTCAATGTTTAAGTACAGTATTTCTATTGGTTGGTTCAGTCAGGTGTCAATAAGATGTTATGTGATTGGCTACTCGTGCAGATAGGAGGAGATCCACATATACCCTAATGAAATCATTCCCTGGTCCACTGCTGGAGAAACCACCATCTTGATGGTTAGACCAAGATGAAATGTTTAAGTCGCAGGACTAACTCATCACGTGACCACGAGGAACCATTAACGACTCAATGTCCGCTTAATTAGCATAGCAGTCATAATACATTACTGTCAGTGCCCAGGGTAAAACGTGGTAATCCATAATAATTTAATAACACTGTTATAATGAAGCATTATGGAATGGAAGGGCATATCATGGCAACTGGCATAATACTGAATAGCCATGAACCATAGGCCTATGCAGGAGACAGCGAGCAAGTGTTGTCTGCAAGCAATAGTCTACACAATCAAGCATCTTAATCAGGAGAAATCATGAATTCACTGATGAGGAAACATATGGTCACAGTGTAGCCTGCCTAGTGTAGGCTATTACATAATTCAACCTAACACTGTAGTTTACATCTTCATATTGTCACACTGATAATGCAACGACCTCAATATTTGCTGCTGTTGGTTAATGTATGTCTATCGGCGTAATGGGCGCGTGATCTATCCATCATTTATTACCAGTACACGTTTTATTTGACCTTAACGAGAACAGAACTGTCTGAAACGTTTACCTAGATCATTTGGTTAAAACGGCGGAATAAAACACAACCGTTAAGTGATCGCTTACGCGGTTTTTAAGTTGACCTAAATAACGTGATAAGGCTTGTACGCTCTCTGTGTTATGTTTCTGCACAAAGCCACGTCTCTCCCCGGTGTAGGAGTGGACGCGATAATAATACGACGCTGCTACTGATGATGGAATGAATGGATTCGCTTCAGAACGGCAGCGCCCTCCATTGCATCGTTTCACAAATCTCACCAGCAGAAAATCACTGACTGGACGAACACAAGACACCCCACGACAGGACGCGTTTAAAAAACTGACTGCACAGCTGAGCAGGAGATAGGGTAAGTGATGCCAATAGCTTACTTACTGCATACATGGTCTCAGAAAGCCTAATATTTATTTAATTGTAATCGGTCTGATAATATTCAGTCACATGATGTGTACACCTTGTCATCTGTAAACAGCACACCTCGAGATCTGAAGACGGTTCCAAATGATAGAATGATTAGTACAAAAAAACTGTTTTTTTTAATACAATAATTGCACATTCCTAAGGGCAATGACAAGTGCTTACTTCACATATAGGTCCGATTCATCGTTGTAACTGCTGACGGCATACATCTGTAGGCTACTGGTTCATTGCGCCTAACAATAGAATTGTAGCCTAGAGCTCGGTTGTACGCTAGCCGATCCAAGGTCCTCCCATGTCCTTGTAGGAGACATGTCAATTCCAAGTCTCAACAATGTGGACAAATCGTATATATTTATATTCAGTCACAGAATACAGTTTGTGTCTTCATAAAAATATGTAATATTTACTGAAGCCTTTGCCTAAAAAATGTAACCCTCTTAAAAATATGAATATGTTTTACAAAACCGCACAATTATGTTGTAGCCTGCCATTCCTACAGTATGCCTACCATTCCTGCACATGTACCTTATCCCACTACATGGTTGGTGGTGTAACCTAGCGGCAAGGAAGTTTGCCTCACCAGACTTGGTCAAGTTTTGAAATCCGATAGGGGGGAGAAGTATGGTCAGCTGATGCGTGAAAGGCTAAAAATAATCAACTCCAATGCTCTGTGCTTACTGTCTCCAAAAAACAGGCAACCTGAATGAAACCGCGTCAATAAGGACACTTATCTGAGGTAAGCTACATTTATCTATTATTATTCTGTTATGGCCGTGCATGCTATGTTGTGCCATGTGTTCAGCTACAGGGTCATATAACTCAGAGGAGAAAAGTCTGAAAATGACGCTTCTCGTGAGTTCTTATGAGTTCTTATCAGAATAACTGTCGGAAAACCACCTTCCAGCTACAATTGGACAGCTACTTGTATAATATGCAGTTTGTATATTATAGCCCTATATAAATATTAGGCCTGTGCATTTTAACATCGTTTGGCAACATTTATTTGTTTTATTATTTCATGTGATTGGCTACATTATTTTGAGCGCCGACAGGACTGTTAGATACGGCTGAAATAAGATGAGCAGTTCTTGGATGCCTGTAATGCTTCTCTAGAATAAACCTTTTTTTTCTATCATCAGAATAGATAAATCCATATCAAGGTGAAAAATAATTTAATGTTTTGAAAAACACAATGAAGCAGAGGAATATTTGTGTTGTAAGATATTGACTTGTGGTGCCAGTGTTGTGGCTTGAATAATTGGTGTAGGCAGGTGAGTAACAGTGCAGTGCTGTTACTGTCAGTGTGGTCAACCATGTCAAGAGAGGTTAGTGAGGTCTCTGGAGTCAAGGACGGGCATTATCACACATTGCAGTCTTGGGAAATAGTATGGCGCATTCCTCCCCTATAATGATTATTGATCAATGTAAAAGCTCTATGCAGGTGTCTCTATATTGAAAGCACTGTATCCGTTGGCTAATGTTATTTGAATCATAAAAGCACTTTAGTCTTACTAATGTATCCTGTGTTTTTTAAAAGCTGATTAAAAGAGCATTAAGGCTAGACCACTTTAATTGTTTACCTCTCCATTGTCCAGCCGCTAGACTAGCTGGTGCTCTTGCCTTGGACCCTCCCCCAGGCTTCTCTGGACCAATAGGTGGCATGGCTGGCCTGTCGTTCTGTGGCAACAATGTGACCAAGAACGCCTACAGTGTGGATACGGGGATGTTGAACAATGGCTGCTTCGTGGACGCCCTCAACCTGGTCCCTCACGTCTTCCTGCTCTTCATCACCTTCCCCATCCTCTTCATCGGTACGTGAACCATGCATAGTCCATAGAGCAGGTTCAGAAGGGGACAGAACAGGTTTAGAAGGGGACATAATAGGTTCAGAAAAGGACGGAACAGGTTCAGAAGGGGACAGAACAGGTTCAGAAGGGGACAGAACAGGTTCAGAAGGGGACAGAGTAGGCTCAGAAGGGGACAGAACGTGGTCAGAAGGGGACAGAATAGGTTCAGAAGGGGACAGAACGTGGTCAGAAGGGGACAGAATAGGTTCAGAAGGGGACAGAACGTGGTCAGAAGGGGACAGAATAGGCTCAGATGGGGACAGAATAGCTTTAGCTCTGATGGTCTGTGTTTGTGTTTGTGTGGGTGATTATGTGGGCATGTGCGTGACAATCCCAAAGCAACATGATTTAAGGAAGCCTTTCAGCAACAGTCCTTTCATCCCCCACACATGCTTCACCAACAGAAAACAGTATTAAAATGCTGCACTATATTCAAGCTACTTGCCATTCATTCTAATCTTTCAGTCTCACCGTTCAGGTAAACCCTTGAAGCAAGCATAACGAGTATTGACCACAGACTGGGCTTAATCAATTCCACTGTCACAGACTCACAGTCCTGTGTAGAAGATAGGAAACTCTGTGTTCGTCATTGATCTGCTGGCTGTCATTCTCATTTTCACCCATCAACATAAAGCAGCTTTCCCCATACCACAGAACAGCTTGTTAGACTCCTGGCCCAGCCTTTATCCAACTGAAGAGGAGGACTATGGGACTGTGGGATTGTGGTCTCTGAGTTGTTTTGGGGACTGTGAGAACACATATCAAAACAAGTCTTTTATGGATGTTTCCCAGGGGAGATGTCCAAGGGCATCACATCTTCCATTAGTTGTTACTGTAACAAAACAAATAAGTTGTTACTGTAACAAATCAACTCAAAGATGTACTGTATGTTTGCGGAAACACTGAAACACTCTACAAGGATGGACAGCATTAAGCAAAGCTATAAGCTGTAGTTGGTTTCTATTTCTGTGATACTGTATGTTATGAATGTTTACTTTGACCATTAGACTTTAACAAACAGTTAAAGTTGACCATTAAAGTTGACCATTACACTTAAAGTTTTACAAACAGTTAAAATTGACCATTGGTCTTAAAGGTTTACAAACCGTAAAGTTTCTAAACAGTTAAAGTTGACCATTGGTATTAAAGGTTTACAAACAGTTAAAGTTAATGATTAGACTTAAATGTTTACAAACAGTTAAAGTTGACCAGTAGACTTAAAGGTTTACAAACAGTTTATGTTGGCCATTGGTGTTACAGGTTTAAAAACTGCAAAGTTTCCAAACAGTTAAAGTTAACCATTGGTTTTAAAGGTTTACAAACAGTTAAAGTTCACTATTAGACTTAAAGGTTTACAAACAGTTAAAGTTAACCATTAGACTTAAAGGTTTACAAACATTTAAAGTTGACCATTAGACTTAAAGGTTTACAAACAGTTGACCATTGAGGAAATTTGGTAAAGTTGCCTGCATTATCCAAGAGTTTGGCAGAGTCCTTTAAAACCAACTGCTGTGTTTATCTGTTTATTTGATCTGTTACTGATTACAGATTACATGGCAAATAAAAAAATTACAGATTACATGACAAATAAAGTTATCAGTAATGTAATCCTTTGGATTACTCCAAATGAGTAACGTCATTACTTGGATTACTTTTGGATTACTTTTCTGATCCGTTACTACCCAACCCTGTGTGTTTGCATGTCTTACACATGTGTGCTTATGTTCTTGCTTATGTGAGTGTGTGCAGTGGTGGCAAAAATACCAAATTGTCATACTTGCGTACAAGTAAAGATAGGTTAATAGAAAATGACTCAAGTAAAATACTACTTGAGTAAAAGTCTAAAAGTATTTGGCTTTAAATATACTTCAGTATCAAAAGTAAATGTAATTTATAAAACGTACTTAAGTATCAAAGGTAAAAGTAAAAGTATAAATAATTTCAAATTCTATATTAAGCAAATCAGATGGCACCATTTTCTTGTTTTTTCTTTTTACGGATAGCCAGGGGAACACTCCAACACTCAGACATAATTTACAAATGAAGCATTTGTGTTTAGTAAGTCCGCCAGATCAGAGGCAGTAGATGACCGGGGATGTTCTCTTAATAAGGTTCAGATCCACCATAACACCTGGCTCCACTTCCCTCCCCCTAGGCTGGGGCAGTCAGAGCTCTAAGGTTCAGATCCACCATAACACCTGGCTCCACTTCCCTGGACACAACCTGCGCTGGATCCTCACATTCACTCTGTTGTTTGTCCACGTCTGTGAAATCGCTGAGGGGATCGTCTCCAACAAGTAAGAATCCCCTTAAACTACTTGCTGTTACCAAAGAAGTAGTCTACTCTGAAAAATGAAACATTAGTAGCTGGCCAGAAGCCAGTGTTCACATGAGATTTGGTTCTGGTTTGCTGAGATTACAGAAGAAGCGCTATTCCTCTCTGTCATTGTTGTATCCTAAAATTAACGTCTCCCATGTTCTCCAGTTTACTCAGACTGCAACCAATAAGATCCTCCAAAACGCTGCTAAAACAAAATATGATCGGAGCCATCGTCTGATGCATCACAAACCCTGCATCGCTCCATGTTAAAACCTTTTAATTGCACAGCGTGCTTTAGTGGCTGAAGTTTCAGTGGGGTCGCCAAAACATTTATAAAAATATATATATTTCATTTTTTGGGGGGGGACAAAAAATTAAGAGTTCAGATTATTTTATGGTACAATATACAAACGTATTAAGTAAATGTATTTATTGGTTTCTTTTAATTTGATAAGAAGGTTATTTGTTGAATTGAAAAATTGACAGATTTGAAGGTTGTGTCATTAGATTTGGGGTGGGGTTGTGATACATTTTTGTGAGAAATGGGGTCCCCAGAAATTCTGCTGAAAAAGATGGGGTCCCCGCTGAAAAAGTTTGAACACCACTAGGTTAACTGAATGAGACTGATTACAATATCAACCTATAAACCAGAGATACGTTATGCATATCAAAGTGGCTTTATTTCATATTGATGGAATCTCCTGTCACTCTATCCTTTCAGACAGATGGACACCAATCACCTACACCTCTTTATGCCAGCGTTTATGGGTTTCATAGCAGCCACTACATCTGTGGTGTATTACCACAACATAGAAACCTCCAACTTCCCCAAACTACTGCTGGGTGAGTCAAAATGATAACATCAGTGCATTCATTATCTCCAAATGAACAATTAGGGTTTGAGCAGTGCTGAATTAGCCTCACTTTGGTGCAGTAGTTTAGAGGCTATGACAGATGACCCAAACACAGTTAGCTATACATTAACCATTCTGCTCTACATAATAAAGTATACTTGTAATAAATCTCTGGTAGTGCACTACAGTCGTGGCCAAAAGTTTTGAGAACGACACAAGTATTGGTCTCCACAAAGTTGGCTGCTTCAGTGTTCTTAGATCTTTATGTCAGTAGTTACTATGGTACACTGAAGTATAATTACAAGTATTCCATAAGTGTCAAAGGCTTT
Organism: Thymallus thymallus; assembly: GCA_023634145.1. NCBI lineage: Eukaryota > Metazoa > Chordata > Actinopteri > Salmoniformes > Salmonidae > Thymallus > Thymallus thymallus. The sequence continues at coordinate 15,465,608 of CM042420.1, forward strand.
CATTGACAATGACATTCAGTTTATGCAAAGAGTCAATATTTGCAGTGTTGACCCTTCTTTTTCAAGACCTCTGCAATCCGCCCTGGCATGCTGTCAATTAACTTCTGGGCCACATCCTGACTGATGGCAGGCTATTCTTGCATAATCAATGCTTGGGTTTTTGTTTGTCCACCCGCCTCTTGAGGATCGACCACAAGTTCTCAATGGGATTAAGGTCTGGGGAGTTTTCTGGCCATGGACCCAAAATGTTGATGTTTTGTTCCCCGAGCCACTTAGTTATCACTTTTGCCTTATGGCAAGGTGCTCCATCATGCTGGAAAAGGCATTGGCCGTCACCAAACTGTTCTTGGATGGTTGGGAGAAGTTGCTCTCGGAGGATGTGTTGGTACCATTATTTATTCATGGCTGTGTTCTTAGGCAAAATAGTGATTGAGCCCACTCCCTTGGCTGAGAAGCAACCCCACACATGAATGGTCTGAGGATGCTTTACTGTTGGCATGACACAGGACTGATGGTAGCGCTCACCTTGTCTCCTCCGGACAAGGTGTTTTCCGGATGGCCCAAACAATCGGAAAGGGGATTCATCAGAGAAAATGACTCTACCCCAGTCCTCAGCAGTCCAATCCCTGTACCTTTTGCAGAATATCAGTCTGTCCCTGATGTTTTTCCTGGAGAGAAGTGGCTTCTTTGCTGCCCTTCTTGACACCAGGCCATCCTCCAAAAGTCTTCGCCTCACTGTGCGTGCAGATGCACTCACACCTGCCTGCTGCCATTCCTGAGCAAGCTCTGCACTGGTGGTGCCCCGATCCCGCAGCTGAATCAACTTTAGGAGGCGGTCCTGGCGCTTGCTGGACTTTCTTGGGCACCCTGACGCCTTCTTCAAAACAATAGAACCTCTCTCCTTGAAGTTCTTGATGATCCGATAAATGGTTGATTTAGGTGCAATCTTACTAGCAGCAATATCCTTGCCTGTGAAGCCCTTTTTGTGCCAAGCAATGATGACGGCACGTGTTTCCTTGCAGGTAACCATGGTTGACAGAGGAAGAACAATGATTTCAAGCACCACCCTCCTTTTAAAGCTTCCAGTCTGTTATTCTGACTCAATCAGCATGACAGAGTGATCTCCAGCCTTGTCCTCATCAACACTCTCACCTGTGTTAATGAGACAATTACTGACATGATGGCAGCTGGTCCTTTTGTGGAAGGGCTGAAATGCAGTGGAAATGTTTTTTGGGGATTAAGTTCATTTTCATGGTAATTGCAATTCATCCGATCACTCTTCATGACATTCTGGAGTATATGCAAATTGCCATCATCAACACTGAGGCAGCAAACGTTGTGGAGACCAATACTTGTGTAATTCTCAAAACTTTTGGCCACGACTGTACATAGGGAATAGGGTGCCATGTTGGACTAAACCACTAACTGACCAACCTCCTCCTTCCTCAGCTCTGTTTATTTACTGGGTTCTGGCGTTCATCACCAAGTCCATCAAGTTGTGGAAGTTTGCAGAGTACGGTGTTGGAGTGCAGCACCTGAGGTTCTGTATCACAGCCCTGCTGGTCGTTCTGTATGGACTCCTCATGGCTGTAGAGATCAACGTCATCAGGGTCAGAGTGAGTTAGAACACTGGTGGACTGACTGCTTCCTGGGTCAGGGGTCATAGAGGTTCTATATAAAGAGAAGAAGGAAGGGGAGGATGTGATGTGTGTGTGTGTGTCTTTCTCTGTCTTTGTGTGTGTGTGTGTGTGTGTCCATCTCTGTCTGTGTGTCCTTGTGTCCGTGCAGAGGTACGTGTTCTTCGCCAACCCCCAGAAGGTAAAGCCTCCAGAGGACCTTCAGGACCTGGGTGTGAGGTTCCTCCAGCCCTTCGTCAACCTCCTCTCCAAGGCCACGTACTGGTGGATGAACCCCCTGATTATAGGTTTGTTTCCTAGGTTCCTTGCTTCCAGGAGTTTTTCCTGGCAACTGTGCTTCCACTTCTACAAAGATTGCTCTTTGTGGTTTAGGTTCGGGTATCTGTAAAGTACTTTGTGACAACTGCTGATGTAAAAAGGACTTTGATTAATGTACAGTTATTTGGATGGATTGATGGCTTGATCACAGGAGCCCATAAAAGGCCCATTGAGCTGAAGAAGATAGGCAAGCTACCCATCGCCATGAGAGCCCTCACCAACTACCTGAAGCTCAAAGACGCCTACGAGGATCAGAGGGTGAGTGGAGGAGGGAGCGACAGAGTTTAATACCCTACTTCTGACAGTGACATAACATTCAATGGATCACCAGTGCAGTGACATAATATTCAATGGATCCCCAGTGCAGTGACATAACATTCAATGGATCCCCAGTGAAGTGACATACCATTCAATGGATCCCCAGTGCAGTGACATAAGATTCAATGGATCCCCAGTGCAGTGGCATACCATTCAGTGGATCCCTAGTGCAGTGACATACCATTCAATGGGTCCCCAGTGCAGTGACATACCATTCTATGGATCCCCAGTGCAGTGACATACAGTACCATTCAATGGATCCCCAGTGCAGTGAAATACCATTTAATGGATCCCCAGTGCAGTGAAATACCATTCAATAGATCACTGCTTTGATTTAATTAGACCTTTATGATCAGATTCCCTACTGTTAAAACGTTGTGTGTTAGATCTTAGATATATACACGTGCAAGCCCAGTATAGGTTTGAATACATTTCCAAAGAGTGTCCATTATAATATAGTCTCGCGAACCAGACTCCATAATCAGGAAGTCTAATCTTCACTCTGAGATTAAGGTTCATTGTAGTGGAACTCTCCTGTCCTGTGTAGTTGTAACCCTTCCGTCCCTGTAACCCCCTCCCTGTCCCCTCCCCCTCCCCCTCCCTGTCCCCTCTGCCTCCCTGTCCCCTCCCAGCAGAATGCAGAGGACCCAGAGAAGGCTCCGTCCATCTGGCGCTCTATGTACCGGGCGTTTGGCCGACCCATCCTCCTCAGCAGTACCTTCCGTTACCTGGCTGATCTGCTGGGCTTCGCCGGGCCGCTCTGCATCTCTGGCATCGTCAATCACCTCGACAACAAGCCCATCAAGGAAGGGAGTATGGTGTGTATGTTGCTGAAGTTGACAGGACTGCATAGTAACATAGCTCTGCTCCTAGTACTATAAATACTGTTCCCATCAGCCCATAACTCTGTTCCTGGTACTATAATTACTGTTCCCATCGGCCCATAACTCTGTTCCTGGTACTATAATTACTGTTCCCATTGGCCCATAACTCTGTTCCTGGTACTATAATTACTGTTCCCACCGGCCCATAACTCTGTTCCTGGTACTACAATTACTGTTCCCATCGGCCCATAACTCTGTTCCTGGTACTATAATTACTGTTCCCATCGGCCCATAACTGTCAGGCTTAATTATAGTACCAGGAACAGAGTTATTGAGACAATGCGGTGCAGCTGCCTCTAATTAGGGATCCAACCCAAAACCCACACAGAAACAGAAAAGAAAGACACTGTCAGACTCTGACCATAGCTACATAGAGAAGCAAATAGGCTAGATAGGCTTCTCTATGTAGCTATGGTCAGCAAATAGGCTTCTCTATGGCTCCGGCCATAGAGAAGCCTATTTGCTTCTCTTTGTAGCTATGGTCAGAGTCTGACAGTGTCTTTCTTTTCTGTTTCTGTGTGGGATTTGGGTTGGATCCCTAATTAGAGGCAGCTGCACCGCATTGTCTCAATAACTCTGTTCTTGGTACTATAATTACTGTTCCCATCGGCCCATAGCTCTGTTCCTGGTACTATATATACGTTCATCCCTCCTATGTTCCGATATCCCGTCTATTATGGCTTGTTCAAGTGATTCAATTTGATACAGGAGACGTCTTGTTTGTGTGACACATTCTTCCATGTTGTTGTGACTGTTGGCTAGTTAGCTCCATAGAGATACATAGTTTATTATATAGTTAGCTCACTGTCTGACGATGTGGGTTGTGTCATCGACATCGTACCGACATGAGGGCGCAGCAGGGTGTTCTGCTGGTCCTCTCATGATGACTCACTTCCTCTGTGATGTCACTGAGGCGTCGACAGCCCCGTCCCTGTCCCAGCCACCACGTCACCCCCATTAGGCCAAATATATTATACACAAATTATCACACAACGTATTTCACACCCTCACACACACACAGATACAGAAACTGACACACGCTCACACACACTCACACACTTTCCTCAACTAACTTTTAAAGCGACACCAGAAATGCATTTAGGACACATAATTAAACTATACGTGGACCTGTGGGGAGTCAGCAGCACTGAACTGATGAGCTAAAGTGAAGCATCATGCGCAGTGCCAGTGTTAGAGGGCTGAACTGAGGAACAGAGAGTTTAGAGTGAAGTACTGCAGGCATGCATTTCTGAGTGACATGGAAAATTCCTCACTCATCTCACACTCTCTCACTCTCTGTCCTTCTCTGTGTGTGACAGTGTCTGGGTAGTGACAGGGTCTGGGTAGTGTCAGGGTCTGCTTTTTACAGTCCCCTGCCTCTGTTCTAACCTACTATATGTGTGTGTGTGTGTGTGTGTGTGTGTGTGTGTGTGTGTGTGTGTGTGTGTGTGTGTGTGTGTGTGTGTGTGTGTGTGTGTGTGTGTGTCTCAATCTATCAGGTCGACAATTTCGGGGTCTATTTCATGTCGTCCACTGAGCTGCTCCAGAATACGACAGTGCTGGCTGTTCTGCTGTTCCTGGCCCTGGTGCTACAGAGAACCTTCCTACAGGCCTCCTACTATGTCACCATAGAGACCGGCATTAACCTCCGTGGAGCCCTGCTGGTGAGTGACTGGAGGATTCTCCACCCTTTACCCAGTGTTCACTTGTTCAGTCTCTGTCATGGATTTAAAAGCATTAGATTGGTGTAGGCATTGGCTGACGGGAGTTTCCACCATTGTTCAATTCATGACGGGGAGTGGGGAGGTGCCAAAATAAAGTGGAAAATCGGGACAGCCATAGACAGTCACAGAAGTGCTGCATCTAGTACTTTGTTAATGTCCTCTGCCCTGTCCGTTTCCTAGGCGATGATCTACAACAAGATCCTGCGTCTGTCCACCTCCAACATGTCCATGGGAGAGATGACCCTGGGCCAGATCAACAACCTGGTTGCCATAGAAACCAACCAGCTCATGTGGTTCCTCTTCCTGTGCCCCAACCTCTGGGCCATGCCAGTGCAGGTGGGTTTTTAGACACAATTCAGCTTATGTCGAAATTGACTTTTCGTAGCAGGTTAGGAGAACTTACGCAGAAGGTTAGGAGAATTTACGCAGAAGGTTAGGAGAATTAGGTTAAGGTTAGGAAAAGGGTTAGTGTTAGTGCAGGTGGGGCCATGCTGTTAAGATACAATCTACCTGGACATAGTCTCTATGTATGATCAGGCCAACAACCCAATCTTAAAGTGGGTGCCAAAGCATGATTTGGTCCCAGCATATGGGCTAACAAGTATATATTTTTGAAGTCATTATCTGCCTGTACCAATATGACTGTAATATTGTGCATCACTAATATATCCCTAAAAACTCCCAAATATATCCCTAATAACTCCCTAAAATATCCCTAATAACTCCCTAATATATCTGTCAGGTCCTGACTGTGGGGATGTCGCCAGGCATCTCTATGTTTGTCTGGTTGCTAGGTCAGGGATTGACAGAGGAGTGTTTGGTTTTTGTTGGTCTCCAGTTAGAGGCAGCTGCCCTGCGTTGTCTCTAATTGGGTATCCTATTTAAGTTGCTGTTTTGCATTACTAGGCGTGGTTGCAGTTTCTCCTTGGTTGTTGTTTTGCAAGCCAAATTAAAGGAACGTCTTTATACTTCGGCTCTGCGCCTCGTGTCCTGCCTTCACACCTTGACAATATCCCTAATAACCCCCTAATATATCCCTAATATCCCTAATAACTCCCTAATATATCCATAATAACTCCCTAATATATCCCTAATAACTCCCTAATATAGCCCTAATAACTTCCTAATATAGCCCTAATAACTCCCTAATATATCCCTAATAACTGCCTAATATAGCCCTAATATATTCCTAATATCGTTGTGTTGTGTTCCTGCTCAGATTGTGATGGGCGTGATCCTGCTGTACTACCTGTTGGGGACCAGTGCTCTGATTGGAGCTTCAGTCATCGTTCTGCTGGCTCCAGTCCAGTACCTGATCGCTACCAAGCTGGCTGACACCCAGAAGATCACCCTGGTGAGTCACCCTCTGTTCACTTTGAGCCACTCAGGTTGAACACTGCCTGGACCAATCCCTTAGATTGAACCTGCAAGCTTTACCATGAATAAATAGCCTACTTTTATTAAGTGATTTCAGTTATTTTCTGTTGTGATGAGGGAAACAGTATATGATGAGGAAACAATAGCCTTTAAAAACTAAAAAAATATTAATCTTTCTAATACTTCTTCTGTAGATTAAATCTTCACTAAGGCATCTCCATTTTCTGACAGGACCACTCTACAGACCGTCTGAAGAAGACCACAGAGATTCTGAAGGGGATCAAGCTGCTGAAGCTGTACGCCTGGGAGAACATCTTCTGTGACAGTGTAGAAGACACCAGGGGCAAGGAGCTCACCAGCCTCCGCACCTTCGCCCTCTACACCTCCATGTCTAGTAAGGCACACATACACACACACACCTTCGCCCTCTACACCTCCATGTCTAGTAAGGCACACATACATACACACACACACCTTCGCCCTCTACACCTCCATGTCTAGTAAGGCACACATACACACACACCTTCGCCCTCTACACTTCCTTGTGTGTCTAGTGAGACACACACACACACGCATGCACATATGCTAACGCACACTCACACACACACACACACACACACACACACACACACACACACACACACACACACACACACACACACACACACACACACACACACACACACACACACACACACACACACATACACATACACACACCTTTGCTCTCCATACCTCCAATAAGACACATCCTTATCTTATAATAGCTATCGCTTCCTTTCATTTGAGCTGAAATCCACCTTAATTTTGTCCGGTAAGACATTGCTTCTGTTTTGTTCTCATGTATTCCTTTATATTTGGGGCTCAGTTTGACTTAAGAGCTTTGACGTTTGAAAATGTCTTTGTTCTCTCAGAATGTTCTCTGTTGTTACATTATATGATTTCTTTTTCTCCCCAGTTTTCATGAATGCTGCTCTCCCCATCGCTGCTGTGCTTGTGGTAAGAGAGATTCTCATCCTTCCTGTATCCTGCAGGCACATTTTAGGCAAATTTTAGCTAGTTTTTTTGCCAGCTCTGAAATCTGGTAACAATACTGAACTGAGTAACTGTGTGTCCCTTTGTGTCTCTTTCAGACGTTTGTCAGCTACGCCCTGATCAACGAGAAACAACCCAAGCCCTCTGAGGCCTTCGCTGCTCTGGCCCTCTTCCATATCCTGGTCACCCCACTGTTCCTGCTCTCCACGGTGGTCCGCTTCGCTGTCAAGGCCCTGGTCAGGTGAGAGGCCTACTGAGGACGCCCAGGCATACTGAATACTGGATAGCTACCAGCTAGACAGTCTGCTGGAATCTTATTTGTATCATAGCAGTGTTATTTATTTATGTGTGTGTGTGTCCTATCATATCCTATCCTGTCCACAGCGTCCAGAAGCTGGGTGAGTTCCTGCAGAGCGATGAGATTGGTGATGACAGCTGGAGGAACGGAGACATGTCTGTGTCCCTAGAGGCCTGTAAGAAACACCCTGGGGTGGTGAGTACACACACACACACCACCACTATTACCGAACACTGCCCCCATACAGGCCTGAGTTGTGTTTAGTAGGGCACACTGGAGCAAAATGTAAACAAAACAGTACATCAAAAGGTGTCTTTCTTATAGGACAAGTCGAAGTAGTCTCTTACTGTTTCAGTCTGTTTATTTATTCACTTTGGTCCCTAATGAACATGACCCAATTACTTATGTCTCCCCCTGCCAGAGCAGCTAATGCTAGCCATTCAGCCAGAACAGCACAGAGCCTAGTCCGGGAGCTATTCATTTACACACAGAATGAGATACAGCTATTACTGTGTCACAGCAGGATTTAGACAGAAGATAGGGAACATTTTGTTGTTATGATGGTTTTTCGTCTGACCAAGTTTCAGATCCAACATGTGTTTCTAACTTAAAACTTTTGGTAGAACTGCAGAGGAAGTGTCTGTTTGGGCAGAGCAGATTTGGTCTCTGTAAAGGGAGGAACTGTAACTACACACCGTGTCAATCTGAATCTCTCCCCGGAGTTGTTAAGTAGCTGGTTGCTGGTAGTCTCGTCATGTCCTCAGCTGTTCTCTGGACTTTTAACAGGTTTATTTCTGTGTTGGACTCCGAGTGGTGGAGGGGTTAGTGTGAGATGGAGAAGCCATTTGTTTAGGGCTAAAGGATGGATGGAGAGATTTATGTCTTGGGGAGGTGGAGGGGAGGAGGCGATTGGAGGGGTTAGTGTGGGATGTTTAGTGCTGAAGGATGGAGGGAGGAAGGGAGGGAGGGAGGGAGGGAGGGAGGGAGGGAGGGAGGGAGGGAGGGAGGGAGGGAGGGAGGGAGGGAGGGAGGGAGGTAGTAATGTCTTGGGGATGAGGGGTAGGGGATAAGAAGCTCCCTCTGGGGACAGCCTCAGTTAGGGTCTGAATCGTTACAGAAGATGAGGGGCCAAGTTTATCACTTAATGAAATCTCTCTTTCTCATTTTCTCACCCTCTCTTCATCTCCCCATTTCTGTCCTTCATTCTATCCCTCCCTCACTCTCCCGCCCTCTCGCTCCCCTCTCCCTCTTTTTCTCTCCCTCCCTCCCTCTCCTCTCTCCCTCCCTTTCTCTCCCTCTCTCCCTCTCCCCTCTCCCTCCCTATCTCTCCCTCCCTACCTCTCTCTCTCTCCAGACCAAGGCTATAAACAGGAAGCAGCCCCTGCTTTACCAGAGGGACAGCTATGAGCAGCCAGCACGCAGGACGCTGCGGCCCAATGAGACTGAGGACGTGGCTGTCAAGGTCAGGGGTCAAAGTTCAACACCTCAACAAGCTCATTGGCCCTTCTTCTCAGGACCTGTGACACACACAGCACTGTACACACTCGCTGACTGCATGCATTTACACAGGAACAGACACGTAGGCTATCAACTCACAGACACGCTTTAGCTCACATACATGTGCAGCCACATGCATGCACGAGGACACATACACAAGCAGAGGCTTCTGAGCTAGAGTCTGACAGTTGTCAAACCGTACTGTATGTAACCTTTAAACTGGTCTTTTTGTCACATCTGCCCGGTCATTCACTCTAATAACACATGACACCACAGATGTTACCACTGTCTATCTCTCACAGCAGATGTTTCATCTCTTGGCCCGTCCATTGTGTGAAACGCACCCTGAGGAAAAGTAAACATGAACCACATGAGTCAGAGGCAGGGGATTCTCATGAGAACAGAGAACCCAGTGCCCTGTGTCATTAACTGACATGTTCTCAGCCCCTGTTCTGGTCTCTTTGGGGTCCACATCCTGTTGCTATCCCTGTGGACCCACAGCATTATTGTAGGCAGTCTGTTAATGAGCTTGGGGGCAGCAGGAGGGTCCGAGGGTCAAATGAATGGGCTCTGCTGTGTGTGAACCAGACAAGTCCTCTTTCTCTGTCTCCTCTCCCATCACCCCTTCTCTCTGCCTCTCTCTAGCTTCCTCTCCGTCTCCCATCACCCCATCTCTCTGCCTCTCTAGCTTCCTCTCCGTCTCCCATCACCCCATCTCTCTGCCTCTCTACCTTCCTCTCCGTCTCCCATCACCCCTTCTCTGCCTCTCTCTAGCTTCCTCTCCGTCTCCCATCAACCATCTCTCTGCCTCTCTCTAGCTTCCTCTCCGTCTCCCATCACCCCGTTTCTCTGCCTCTCTCTTCCTCCCTCTCTGTCTTCTCTTCCAACTTATCCACCCATATCTGCCTCCCATCTCACCCCTAATTCCTCTACTCCCTCTCTACCTCTCTCTCTCCCTATCCCTGCCTCCCTTTCAAGAGTCCCCCATCCCCTCTGGCCCCCACCCCCGTAACTCTGTCTATTTACAAACTTAATTTAACAAGTCTCTTTTCTTAGCAGTAATAACATGTCTGTCTTTCATTTTTAACTTTATTAGTTCTATGTCACTGAATATCAGATCTTGTGTGATGTGTGTGGTTTTGCTGTAGGGGTTGGAAGGGAGGGGGGATTACTGGCTGTAGTAAACAGTGGAATCGGACATTAAACACAACATAGCTTTGTAAACATTATATTTGCCATACAGAACTAAATTCTAAATGACTTCTATGTACACACACATGTCTAAACCACCAGCTGCAGACAATAAAATGTAGGCTCCATGTCTAAACCACCAGCTTCAGACTATAAAATGTAGGCTCCATGTCTAATGCTTTTCTGTCAGCCTACTAATCCCACTATATCCTGTTCAGGTGAACAGTGGATTCTTCACGTGGGGAAGCAACTTGTCAACGTTGTCCGACATCAACGTCTGCATCCCAACAGGTAACCTGATCCTGCTGGGAACAGTGTAGTATTTCTCCCTGCTATGACCTCATGGCCAGTGGCCCGTCAGATTTGACAGCTAGTCTGCTAAGACAAACAGGATAGACTGGTCCTGCTACACCACTAGTTGCTGCAGCTGAGGGAGTAGAAGTGTTATGTAGGAAATGTGGAACAGTAGAGGGTGTTGGGAGGAGCTATAGGAGGACGGGCTCATTGTAATGGCTGGAATGGAATAAATGGAACGGTATCAAACACATCAAACGTATGGCAACCACATGTTTGACTCCGTTCCATTGATTCCATTCTATCCATTATAATTAGCCCGTCCTCCTATAGCTCCTCCCACCAACCTCCACTGATGTGGAAACATGACTGCTCTAAATTGAGTTTGTAAAGATATTCCAATATCCTATCCTACTTTTATGTACCCAGGGCTGTAACAGACATAATCAATGTAAGATTGACATAGAACAATCTGTTCACTCTAATGTTTTATATAGTGTCTTCTTACTTACCAGACAGTATGTCCTGTGTCTGATATCTCCAGGTCAGCTGACCATGATCGTGGGCCAGGTGGGTTGTGGGAAGTCGTCCCTGTTACTGGCCATGCTGGGAGAGATGCAGACACTCAGTGGAAAGGTCTACTGGAGCAAGTGAGTGGTACCAACCATCATAAGCTACATGTTAGTAGTGCTATAATTAAGCAATTATGCATGATGCAACGTGGAGTGCCAGGACACAGTGGTATATCAGACCTGAACTTGCTGATGTCCACTCAAAGACAAAAATGGACACACATCTAATTTCCTCTTTTTCCGCCTCGTTCTGGGATATTTGTGTCTTTCTAGAGTTGACGAGCTGTCAGACACATCCATTAAGTTGATTTGAAATGGGTGTTTCACTGTCCTTCACCACCAATGCTAATCAAAGCCTTCGTCTGTGGAATAAGAAGCCATTCCACCCTCCATCTTGTTGGTCCTGTGTATTGTTCTTCCTTTGTCCTGGTTGTGTCTGTATCTGTCTCTGTGGCTGTGGTTGCTATGGAAGGAGAGCTGGCTGCTCCTCTGTCTCTCTGCACATCGCTCACTGTCTACTTGCAGGTGTCAGCTTTGCCTGAACCTTTGACTGTTTAACATCATCTCTCTACTCCTCTCTATAACGCAATCTCACAGTCACCATCAATTTTCAAACTGGACTTTTCCATATTCAACACTCTGTCTTCATATATCTCTGTTATTCATATTTTTGCTACAAAACAGAAAATCTATGTCCATCTCCTAGGGCCAAATCTTAATTTGAGATCTACACTCATGTTAATGTACGCTAATGTCAAATTAGGATTGGGTTGTCAGTGATGTTCTGGAGATGGACTTCCGATTTAGCATTCTTAGCTTCAGCATTTAGATTGAAACCTGAGCAGAAGAACAGACACATGCTAATTGCTAATGACCTGGGAGTTGCAGCATTTTCCTGCCAATGACAAATTGGCTAGGAGTTAGCATTTGATTTAATTACATTTGATTTGGTTAAGTATTCGTTTGGGTTGTTGAATGAATAATACACTTCCTACTGGAAGGTTTTAATTTTGAGCTAATTGAATGAAAACAGTCATATTAGTTTGTTGTAGTAACTGTTGATTTCATTGTTCTCCATTAAGTCACAGCCTGTTAATAAGCTGTAATATGACCTATCAATACATTAAACACTTCTCTCCCTTCATACACTGCTATGAAAGATGGGCCATATAGTTCTTTAAAGTTCTCTATGATACTGATGGTGTACCACAATTACCATTAAAACCACTATGTCTCCTCAATCTGTTTATAACCATAACGGCTGCTCTTCTGGGGGATCTTAGCAGTAGCAGTAATCCAAAATAGAATTGACCCGCCACATAAAATCTACTGTTATGTGAGCAAACAAAGGTTCCAGTCAGTACCATAGGAGAACAGGTAGTCATCACGGGCTGTAGACACTAACCTCAGCCTTGACTGTGTTCTGTCTTCTTCTGTCGTCATTGTTTTCTGTCTAAATCAGACTGCCTGTGAGTGAGATGCTGCACGAGGCCAACAGGTATTTTCTCCTTCTGGGGTTTACTCTTCCCATCTCACCCCTGTACAGTACATTCTACATTCAGATCTCAACACTTAAGTCATTTGGCTATTAGTTGACTAGTTTAATTATTTAGGTCTCAACACTTAAGTCATTTGGCTATTAGTTGACTAGTTAAATTATTTAGGTCTCAACATTTAAGTCATTTGGCCATTAGTTGACTAGTTGAATCATTTATCTGTGCTAGTTTTGAATAAACACCAAATATGTGAAAGGACTAGTGGGCCCCAAGGACTGGGTTGAAAATGGCTGATTTAGCAGACGCTGTTATCCCGACTGACTCCCACCCACCCTCATGTAGACCTACATCATTCTAGGAGAATCCATAACAGTGTTAGAGCAGACAGTGCCCTGGGCCTGAGACAATGACAGTATCACGACAGAATGCCTGCACTGTTGAGGGAGGTAATGCTGTATATAAAGCTGTCTAATTAAATTGACTCTTGGCTCTCTGTCAAAATGTCTTAGCCCTGATACACAGTTTTAGGGCTGCCCTACGAAGCAGGGCTTTACTGCAAGCACACTTCTGCTAGATTGACATTTGAACACACATACGCAACTGTGTACGCAGACACACGCGCACGGTTCAGCTCTTCATGTGTAAAGGAAGTTGAAGTCGAGGTGGTTGTGTCTATCTGGTTCTACGGACTCTAACACATTGAACGTGACTTGCAGTTGTTTTGAGACGGACCTGTCTTTTGAAGAAAACAGGAGGTACCCCTTTTTAACCTTCCTCTGAAGGGACCCTGCCGTCATCCCCTTCCTCCCCTCCCCTGCCATCCCTCCATCCCTCCATTCCTCCGTCATGGTGATCATTGAGTTGTTACTAGCTGTTCGTGGAGTGAGTCGTGGAATGTTTGTGTGCTTCTATGCTGGGAGTCTGGGTCTGAAGTAACTGACAGAAAATGCTGTTTTTAGTCAGAAAATGACTGATAAGGCAGTTATAGGGATAGAGATACGGATATATTTTGATACTGTGGATTCGCCTCCACAGTATGTTTTCAACAGGAGACAATAGTAGTACTGTACACAAAGAGACCAACATCCTGCGTCACTACAGACCCTGGTTCGATCCCGGGCTGTATCACAACCGGCTGTTGATCGGGAGTCCCATAGGGCGGCGCACAATTGGCCAAGCGTCGTCCGGGGTTTAGGGAGGCCGGTGTAGGCCGTCCTTGTAAGTAAGAATTTGTTTTTAACTGACTTGCCTAGTTAAATAAAGGATATAAAAAAATATAATAATAATAGTATTTTGCAGTTGTATTGTTTCCAGGTCAGTGTGCATGACCCACAGCTAACGTCTTCACTCTTAAATGAGCAATCTCTTTCTCTTATATAATACAGTTACTCAAACATTATTAACCAGCTAAGGCTAATGTATAGTGGTGGGAACACTGGTACACAAATCACTGTGCCTTCAGACAGGTAATGCTCATATCCTCAAGCCTATCCTTTGGGTCTTTGGGTAGTTCTGCTGCACATCCAACAAGATCAACAAACTGGACTCCCAGCACATTGTTGTTATTTTGGCTCAACTCTTCCAGCTCGTCATTAATCTGTGTTGGAAACCTAAACCCACTTCCCCCATTCATTGCTTGATGTGCCTCAGTGTTGACGTCCCAAAGATTACCCCAGCCCCTACCTCAATGTTTGTTGTTTGAGCTCACTCTCAACTCCATTTCCCATACTGCCTCAGTAAGAACAGGTACTCTGTGGGCTACGCTACCCAGAAGTCCTGGCTGCTGAATGCCACTGTGGAGGATAACATCACTTTTGGCAGTCCCTTCAACAAACAGAGGTAAAACACCACTCTCTACTCTACCCTACTTTACTCTACACTACTCTACTCTACTCTACTCTACTCTACCCTACTCTACTCTACACTAACCTACTCTACTCTACTCTATCCCACTCTTATCTACTCTACTCTACCCTACTCTACTTTGCTCTACTCTACCCTACTCTACTCTACTCCACCCTACTCTACTCTACCCTACTCTACTATAATGTACCCTGCTCTACTCCACTCTACTCTATTCTACCCTACTCTACCTTACTCTACTCTACCCTACCCTACTCTGCTCTTCTCTACTCTACTCCACCCTACTCTATTCTACCCTACCCTACTCTACTCTACCCTACTCTACTCTACTCTACTCCACCCTACTCTACTCTATTCTACCCTACCCTACTCTACTCTACCCTACTCTACTCCACCCTACTCTACTCTATTCTACTCTACTCTACTCTACCCTACCATACTCTACTCTACTCTACCCTACTCTATTCTATTCTACCCTACTCTATTCTACTCTACTCTACTCTACTCTACTCTACTCCACCCTACTCTATCCTACTCTACTCTACCCTACTCTACTCTACCCTTCCCTACTCTACTCTACTGTACCCTACTCCACCCAACCCTACCCTACTATACTGTACTCTACTCTTCTCTACCCTACCCTACCCTACTCTACCCTACTCTACCCTACTCTACTCTACTCTACTCTACTCCACCCTACTCTACTCTACCCTACCCTACTATACTCTACCCTACCCTACTCCAACCTACCCTACTCTACTATACTCTACTCTACATTACTCTACTCTACTCTACCCTACTCCACCCAACCCTACCCTACCCAACCCTACTCTACCCTACCCTACTCTACTCTACTCTACCCTACTCTACTCTACCCTACTCTACTGTACTCTGCTCTACTCTACCCTACTATACTATACTCTACCATACCCTACCCTACTATACTCTACCCTACTCTACCCTACCCAACCCTACCCTACTATACTCTACTCTACCCTACCCTACCCTACCCTACTCTACCCTTCCCTTCCCTACTCTACTCTACTGTACCCTACTCCACCCAACCCTACCCTACTATACTGTACTCTACTCTACTGTATTCGCTACTGCTCCTCAACACCATTCATCAATGCAATTAAGACTTGACCAATTTTTGTGTTTGGTTAATTCACTTTGTCATGCATCAGCTGAGATGTACTTTTAATTACACTCATTTGATGGTCCATCAGATTGCTATCACTCTTGATGCTTCTTGATGCTGATGCTGGCTTATATTTATTTTCTGATGAGGACAGTTTGGGTGGGCCGTTAAGTCCCTTAGTATCCAAGGCAGTGTCTTGATAGAGGGTGTTGTCTGTCTGTCTGTCTGTCTGTCTGTCTGTCTGTCTGTCTGTCTGTCTGTCTGTCTGTCTGTCTGTCTGTCTGATGCCCTGCTGTGTGTCTCAGATACAAGACTGTGATTGATGCCTGCTCCCTGCAGCCTGATGTAGACCTACTGCCGTTCGGAGACCAGACGGAGATCGGAGAGAGGGTACTGAAACACTGGTTAAATTATTACATTATTATAATCACGTCATTATTACTGTGCTTTTATATCACTGTCTATTCTTATCTTTTTGGGCACAAGCTCCATCTCTTACCTCAGACACAATGGAATTGTATACCAAGAACTAGTAGGGAACATTGATTTGGGTCAGATTCCTTGTACCTGGTTACTCTTCTTAACGGTGTGTTTTTCTCCCAGGGCATTAACCTGAGTGGAGGCCAGAGACAGAGGATATGTGTGGCCCGAGCTCTCTACCAGAACACCAACATAGTCTTCCTGGTGAGTCAATGAATGATAAAGTGCTTTATCTGTTGACTTCGATAGAAGATCCATTTCCTATGGAGTTCAGTGGAAGAGGCTGAAAGCTCTCCCTCAAGGATGCATTCTCATAATAGTCAGACAGAGCCAGGGTGTTCTAGGGTGTTCCCTAGGTGTTTTAGTGTGTTTTCTAGATGTTCTAGGGTGTACTCTAGGTGTTCTAGGGTGTTCTCTATGTGTTCTAGAGTGTTCTCTAGATATTCTAGGGTGTGTTCTATGTGTTCTAGGGTGTTCTCTATGTGTTCTTGGGCGTTCTCTTTGTGCTCTAGAGTGTTCTCTATGTGCTCTAGAGTGTTCTCTATGTGTTCTATGGTGTTCTCTAGGTGTTCTATGGTGTTCTCTAGGTGTTCTAGGGTGTTCTCTATGTGTTCTAGAGTGTTCTCTAGGTGTTCTAGGGTGTTCTCTATGTGTTCTAGGGTGTTCTCTATGTGTTCTAGGGTGTTCTCTATGTGTTCTAGGGTGTTCTCTATGTGTTCTAGGGTGTTCTCTATGTGTTCTAGAGTGTTCTCTAGGTGTTCTATGGTGTTCTCTATGTGTTATAGGGTGTTCTCTAGGTGTTCTAGGGTGTTATCTAGGTGTTCTAGGGTGTTCTCTATGTGTTATAGGGTGTTCTCTATGTGTTCTAGAGTGTTATCTAGGTGTTCTAGGGTGTTTTAGGGTGTTCTCTGTGTTTCATTGTGTTCTAGGGTGTTCTCTATGTGTTCCAGGTAGAGACAGTTAGAGACAAAGACAGGGACACCCTTTTCTATTCTCTAAACAGTACACTGCTTTTGGGACAGTGTGTGCGTAAGGATTGCACTATATCGGGAATAGGGTGCGATTTCAGAGGTAGCCAGGGAGATCCAGGGAGGGCCAGCCAGCCTCCCTCTGTATGGGAACGGGAGGAGCAGCAGGTGGGATGGCTCTCTGTCCGCTGGCTGGGCCTCTCTTGTAACCATACCATACTGCTGACAAGGAGGAGGAGCAGCAGGTGGGATGGCTCTCTGTCACACACACACACTTTCCAGTCTCTCGCTGCTACAGACAACTCTATGACATGTACATCTACATCCCATTCTTTCCTACTCTGTGTGATGTCATCATGTGTTTGTGTTCCCACATCATTTCCTGTTGCAACTGTTAATTAGATGTCTAACCCCGTCCCTGATACAGCATCTCTGGCTGTCATGGGATAGGACAGGGCACGTTTCTCCATACGTACACTGGGGGCCAGAAGTTTGGAATATTACTCCTTCAAGGGTTTTTCTTTATTTGAACTATTTTTTACATTGTAGAATAAAAGTGAAGACATCAAAACTATGACATAGTAGAGTAGGGTACAGTATAGTACAGTATAGAAGGGTAGAGTAGAGTAGAGTAGAGTAGGGTAGGGTAGAGTAGAGTAGGGTAGAGTAGAGTAGGGTAGAGTAGAGTGGAGTAGGTAGACCTCAGACCTTCTTCCCTCAGGACTGTTTACATGCCTCAGTATAAAGACTAGTTAATCCTAGGATAATACATTGGTGTTTATTCAGGTTACGGGGTCCTCTGGGAGCTAGGTTTGATTGACTGTATGTTCTGAAGTCATCTGAAACTTGTGAATTAAACATGCTGTAGCTCATTATGAATAAAGGATGATCTCCTGTTAAAAACATAACTTATTCCACGGCTTTCACTCTGATACGCTCTGATCAGATTGGATTGTCCATGTCGACCCCTGATCTCTGACCTTTACGCTCAGGATGACCCGTTCTCAGCGCTGGACATCCACCTGAGTGACCACCTGATGCAGGAGGGCATCCTGAAGTTCCTACAGGATGATAAACGCACCGTGGTCCTGGTCACACACAAACTGCAGTACCTCATCCACGCTGACTGGGTGAGCATCTCAACAGTCTTGTGTGGATTCCTCTGTCAATGTACTCTCTACCATTTACACTGGGCCTGTATTCATTAAACATCTTAGAGTAGGAGTGCTGCTGATATAGGATCCATTTTTCCTTTTAGATCATAATAAAGAGTATTACATGGACGGGGCTTGGGGATCTGATCCTAGATCAGCACTCCTACCCAGAGAAGTTTTCTTTATAAGTATCCTGATCTTTCACTGTTCTCTCTGTGTCTCAGATCATAGCCATGAAGGATGGCTCAGTGCTGAGGGAAGGAACTCTGAAGGACATTCAGACTCATGACGTAGAGCTGTATGAACACTGGAAGACCCTGATGAATAGACAGGACCAGGAACTAGAGAAGGTAATGTTCACTTCTTACTCTCCTACTGACAGACTGTCTGTAACAGAGGAGGCTGGTGGGTAGAGTTATAGGAGGACTTGTAGGAGCTCATTGTAAAGGCTGGAATGGAATGAATGGAACGGTCAAACACGTGGTTTCCATGTGTTTGGCTCTGTTCCATTCGTTCCCACAATTCCTCTGTCCATTCCAGCCATTACAATGAGCCTGTCCCCCCCCCTGTTATGTAATGTGTACCGTAGCTAACCGAACACATTTTTTATCTATACTGCAGGACACTGAGATTGATAACTTTCAGACTGCTCTGGAGAGGAAGACACTGAGAAGAGCTTTCTACTCCAGAGAGGCGAAGAACCAGGTCGACGATGACGAAGAAGGTGAAATGCATTGTCAACACTGTACCTCGTACAGGTTCAGTTCTATCACGACGTCGTAACAATAACCCCTCATTCTTTCGTCCCTGACAGAGGAGGAAGAGGAGGAGGAAGATGACGACAACATGTCGACGACCACCAGTCGGCGCTCTAAGATCCCGTGGAGGGTGTGCTGGCAGTACCTGTCCTCTGGTGGCTTCTTCATGGTCTTGCTCATGGTCTTCTCCAAACTGCTGAAACACTCCGTCATGGTCGCCATCGACTTCTGGCTGGCCACTTGGACCGCTGATAAGAATCCGGACAACGTCCCAGTCAATGAGACTGCAAATGGAAATGATACAAGAGTCAACTCAACTGGTGGTCTGAAAGCAGTGGTGAGATATGAACATCTTTCACTACCTGTACTCAGTGTTAGTTACAGTTGAAGTCGGAAGTTTACATACACCTTATCCAAATACATTTAAACTCCAATTCCTGACATTTAATCCTAGTAAAAATTCCCTGTCTTAGGTCAATTAGGATCACCACTTTAATTTAATAATGTGAAATGTCAGAATAATAGTAGAGAGAATTATATATTTCTGCTTTTATTTCTTTCATCACATTCCCAGTGGGTCAGAAGTTTACATACACTCAATTAGTATTTGGTAGCATTGCCTTTAAATTGTTTAACTTGGGTCAAACGTTTCTTCCACAAGCTTCACACAATAAGTTAAGTGAATTTTGGCCCATTCCTCCT
The DNA here is from genome assembly GCA_023634145.1 of Thymallus thymallus. Taxonomy (NCBI): domain Eukaryota; kingdom Metazoa; phylum Chordata; class Actinopteri; order Salmoniformes; family Salmonidae; genus Thymallus; species Thymallus thymallus. Next base: position 15,485,315 of record CM042420.1, read on the forward strand.
GACAGAACTGGTGTAACTGAGTCAGGTTTGTAGGCCTCCTTGCTCGTACACGCTATTTCAGTTCTTCCCACACATTTTCTATAGGAATGAGGTCAGGGCTTTGTGATGGCCACTCCAATACCTTGAATTTGTTGTCCTTAAGCCATTTTGCCACAACTCTGGAAGTATGCTTGGGTTCATTGGCCATTTGGAAGACCCATTTGCGACCAAGCTTTAACTTCTTGAGATGTTGCTTCAATATATCCACATAATTTTCCTTCCTCATGATACCATCTATTTTGTGAAGTGCACCAGACCCTCCTGCAGCAAAACACCCCCACAACATGTTGCTGCCACCCCCATGCTTCACGGTTGGGATGGTGTTCTTGGCTTGCAAGCCTCCCCCTTTTTCTTTCAAACATAACGATGTTCATAATGGCCAAAAAGTTCCATTTTTTTTATCAGACCAGAGGACATTTCTCCAAAAAGTACGATCTTTGTCCCCATGTGCAGTTGCAAACCGTAGTCTGGCTTTTTTATGGCGGTTTTGGAGCAGTGGCTTCTTCCTTGCTGAGTGGCCTTTCAGGTTATGTCGATATAGAACTTGTTTTACTGTGGATGTAGATACTTTTGTACCTGTTTCCTCCAGCATCTTCACAGGGTCCTTTGCTCTTGTTCTGGGATTGATTTTCACTTTTCGCACCAAAATACGTTCATCTCTAGGAGACAGAACGCGTCTCCTTCGTGAGCAGTATGGCGGCTGAATGGTCCCATGCTGTTTTATATTTGCGTACTATTGTTTGTACAGATGAACGTGGTACCTTCAGGCGTTTGGAAATTGCTCCCAAGGATGAACCAGACTTGTGGAGGTATACAATTTATTTTCTGAGGTTGATTTATTTTGATTTTCCCATGATGTCGAGCAAAGAGGAACTGAGTTTGAAGGTGGGCCTTGAAATACATCCACAGGTACAGATAGGGTAATTGACATAATTGACTCAAATAATGTCAATTAGCCTATCAGAAGCTTTTAAAGCCATGACATAATTTTCTGGAATTTTCCAAGCTGTTTAAAGGCACAGTCAACTTAGTGTATGTAAACGCCTGACCCACTGGAATTGTGATATTGTGAATTATAAGTGAAATAATCTGTCTATAAACAATTGTTGGAAGAATTACTTAGAAGTAGATGTCCTAACCGACTTGCCAAAACATGAAATCCGTGGAGTGATTGAAAAATGTTTTAATGACTTCAACCTAAGTATATGTAAACTTCTGACTTCAACTGTACTCTCCTATCACTTGACAAAGCAATATGTTTAACCTAACCAATAACACAGGAGTGAGTGAGGCCTGTTGAAATCCTGTTATCTGACTAAATGTGCTTTTGTGGTGTATTATGTGGTTACTAGGCTGGTCAGACTGATTCCTACTATGTGCCAGTGTTTATCATCCTGTGTGGAGCGGGGATAGTCCTGTGTCTGGTCACCTCTCTGACTGTGGAGTTCCTGGGTCTGTCTGCTGCCACCAACCTGCACCACAACCTGCTCAACAAGATCATCCACGCACCCATCAGGTACCCCCAACACACCTCACCCATCAGGTACCCACAACACACCTCACCCATCAGGTACCCACAACACACCTCACCTATCAGGTATCTACGACACACCTCACCTCTCAGGTATCCACAACACACCTCACCCATCAGGTATCCACGACACCTCACCCATCAGGTACCCACAACACACCTCACCCATCAGGTATCCACAACACACCTCACCCATCAGGTACCCACAACCCACCTCACCCATCAGGTACCCACAACACACCTCACCCATTAGATACCCACAACAAACCTCACCCATCAGGTATCCACGACACCTCACCCATCAGGTACCCACAACACACCTCACCCATCAGGAATCCACAACACACCTCACCCATCAGGTACCCACAACACACCTCATCCATCAGGTACCCACAACACACCTCACCCATCAGGTATCCACGACACACCTCACCCATCAGGTATCCACAACACACCTCACCCATCAGGTATCCACGACACACCTCACCCATCAGGTACCCACAACACACCTCACCCATCAGGTACCCACAACACACCTCACCTATCAGGTACCCACAGCACACCTCACCCACAGACTCTTATACTCTTTATGACATTATCCATGTTGAAATAGAAGGGAACTGATAATAGTTGAACCGGAAAGAATGTGTTAAATAATTTATTCATACTAATATTTGAAATAATATATATTTTTAATCTATTTTCAGATTCTTTGACGTGACCCCCTTGGGCCAGATCCTGAACCGTTTCTCAGCTGACACCAACATCATAGATCAGGTGATTCTGAAAAGGATGGACACCCTCAGTAGTTTGATCTGTTGACTTATTTCAGTCAGGAGTAGTGTGGCGGCAAGTACCCTAGCGGTTAAGAGCGTTGGGGCAGTAACCAAATGGGCTCTGGTTCAAATCCTGAGCCGACTAGGTGAAAAATCTGCCGATATGCCCATGAGCAAGGCACTAAACCCTAATTTCTCCTGTAAGTCGCCTGCAAAATGACAAAAATGTAAATGTTAATTGAGTACTGTGGGAATCCTCTACTCATGAAGCTGTTATCCATCTGATGAAGGATCTGTCTTTGGCCATGGTGTGATTGGTCAGACTCCAGTGCTGCTCTCCAGCTGGGCTTGCCATTAGTGACTTTAAGATTACAGCTCACACAAATATTAAGAGTTTGTCAGTCATTGGCAGGCGTCAGAACTAGTCCAATGTTGAGATGAGTCCAAGTCCTACGTCATTATCTTACATTACTCAGGTGACCTGAGATCGTTAAAGGGGACGACATTGAGTTCCAGAGCGTAGGTCAGAAATGTTGCACTGACATGATACTTTCTCTTACTTCTCTCTCCCCCCGTCCCCCACCCCACCCTCTCTCTCTCTCGCCCCCCCCCCCCTCCTCTCTGTGTGTCTCTCTCTCTCTCTCTCTATCCCCTCTCTCTATCCCCCCTCTCTCCAGCACATCCCTCCTACCCTGGAGTCTTTGACCCGCTCCACTCTGCTCTGCCTGTCAGCCATCGGGGTCATAGCGTTCGTCACCCCAGGCTTCCTCATCGCTCTGGTTCCTCTGGCTGTGTCCTTCTACTTTATACAGAAGTACTTCCGGGTTGCCTCAAAGTGAGTTCACTGTGCAGACCTGGTCCATTTCAGCTCAATGTAGTTTCCTTTACAGTATCAGAAAAAGTATATATTCCTTTTGCGTTTCGTCACAGTTTTCACATTGTTCTGTACAGCCTTTTCTTCATATCCTCTCTTTTAGGGACCTTCAGGACTTAGATGACTCCACCCAGCTTCCTCTGCTCTGCCACTTCTCTGAGACCGCAGAGGGACTCACCACCATCCGAGCATTCCGGTCAGTGTGCCATACGTACATGCACACACACATACTTGTGTGACAGAGTGGAAATTCTGCCCAGAGCATCGTTACACAACATACTCAAGAAGCACTTCTAGGTTTTAGGAAGGCAGTAACGCTATACTTAGCCATCCGCATCTCAACAAAGTGGTGGAGTTATTGACACTCAAGGTTAATGCCTTTGCTTATATCTAATATTAGTGCGAATTAAACAACTTGAATCCCATCTAGAACTCTTCCAACCCATCCATAACCATTCATTTATGGAGGAAGGAGGATATCACAAACACAGGAGCATCTTTCTCTTGATCCAGAATTACATTAATCCCACTCTAAACAGTTCCTCATTTTTCCCAGAATCGTAGTATTCCAACATTAAACAGCTCTCACGCTTACTATCCCTCAGACAGCCTCTTCCTTCCTGAAGACTTCCTCATCTTGTCAGCACCGTGGCTTCTCTCTCTCTCTTTCACTCTCTGTCTCTCTCTCTCTCTTGGTCCATTGTTAGATGTTAGATTTCACTTAGCTATGTAGCAGCCATGGTCCAACTCACATCATTAGGCACGATAGTCCCGTCCTGAAACAACCCCACTTCAGTGTTTGTCTAAAGGAGGTGGTTCTATGAACCATAACCAGGACTGGGACCTGAAGACTAACAGTCTAGCGGCACCCAGAAGTCCCTGGGTTCAAACCTGGTCACATTTTCAGATGAGAAAGAATTGGGGAGGTATAAGCTACATTTATGTTCCATTTGTTCTTCAGACATGAATCTCGATTCAAGCAGAGGATGTTGGAGTTGACAGACACCAACAACACAGCCTACCTGTTCCTCTCTGCTGCCAACCGCTGGCTGGAGGTCAGAACGGTGAGAGAAAATTAATGTCTACGGTTCAACCATTACATTATTAATAAGATATGCGACTATTTGGAACACTAATGGAATTCTACTGAATATTCAACACAATACTCCCTGGTTCTTATCACACTCACTGAGCTACAAAAATAGAAGAATTCTTTTTTGAGATTATAGCTAAATCTCTCTCTCTCACAATCTCTCACTCTCTCAGGACTACCTGGGCGCTGTCATTGTGCTAACAGCGGCTATAGCCTCCATATGGAGCTCTGGCATCAACCTTCGCTCTTACCTGGTGGGGTTAGGCCTGACCTACGCCCTTACAGTGAGTCAATGTCTCCACAATGTCACACAAACATGAATGTACCCACAGGGCACAAACAACGTAGAGGATCAACTTCATCAGATGAGAATCTTTTTAATAACAGGCTCTTATTCACCTGGATCTGAATGTAGTTGTATTGCCCATTCAGACGTTTACACGATATCAAGGCAGCAAGTATTTAGACGTCGTATTCAGTAGACCATTTATGGAACTATACAGAGAAGGACTGCATCAGTCAAATTAATGAGAGGAGTATTGTTACCAGTCCTTAATAGAGAAGGGATATTTTTAATAGATGTGTTGTATTCCTTTCCCACTGACAGAAGATGTGAGACAATGGCAGCTGTATTGTCCTCAGCATTCATCTTTGTTTTTACTGTAACAAAAACCCACAGTATTTATGTCGGTAGGCTTATCACTCCTCAGAGAGCATAGCCCACCCGTGACTCATCTCCATCGCACTCTTCTCTGACTGATTTCCCAAGCATTAAATAACTTTGGTTTACCTATTGTCCAAGGCAATGGGTAAAAAGACTCCCACTCAGACATATTAGAATAATAATAATAAGTATTATAATAATTAATAGTATTATTATTAATAATAAAATATTAATATTAGTAATAATATAATTATTATTAATAATAATAATAATACAAATATTATTATTAATAATAAGATTAATATTAGTAATATAATACTGTTTTTCTTGATTGCTAAGACACACTTCTTGAAACCTTCACCCATTTTCTAAAAACTGTCAACACAAAGCCAAATCTTCAAACTTTCACATTCACAAAACCCCTGACTCTTCTGGAAAAATCAAACAACCGCCTCAGAACCATTTAATCTGTGCTCAAAATCAAACAATGCTTTCAGATCATACACACAGCCAGTCAATATATAAACACTACAGAGCATTCCTTAGACACTACATAAAAACACAGCGTCCAGGGCATGTAGTTACAGAAAAAAATGTTTATTGTACAGTTGAAGTCGGATGTTTACATGCATCTTAGCCAAATACATTTAAACTCAGTTTTTCACAATTCCTGACATTTAATCCTAGTAAAAATTCCCTGTCTTAGGTCAGTTAGGATCACCACTATTTTAAGAATGTGAAATGTCAGAATAATAGTAGAGATAATGATTTATTTCTTTCATCACATTCCCAGTGGGTCAAACGTTTACATACACTCAATTAGTATTTGGTAGCATTGCCTTTAAATTGTTTAACTTGGGTCAAGCGATTCGGGTAGCCTTCCACAAGCTTCCCACAATAAGTTGGGTGAATTTTGGCCCATTCCTCCTGACAGAACTGGTGTAACTGAGTCAGGTTTGTAGTCCTCCTTGCTCGGAAACGCTTTTTCAGTTCTGCCCACACATTTTCTATAGGATTGAGGATAGGGTTTTGTGATGGCCACTCCAATACCTTGACTTTGTTGTCCTTAAGCCATTTTGCCACAACTTTGGAAGTATGCTTGGGGTCATTGTCCATTTGGAAGACCCATTTGCGACCAAGCTTTAACTTCCTGACTGATGTCTTGAGATGTTGCTTCAATATATCCACATAATTTTCCTTCCTCATGATGCCATCTATTTTGTGAAGTGCAACAGTGCACCAATTTCTGTTTCATCAGACCAGAGGACATTTCTCCAAAAAGTACGATCTTTGTCCCCATGTGCAGTTGCAAACCGTAGTCTGGCTTTTTTATGGCGGTTTTGGAGCAGTGGCTTCTTCCTTGCTGAGTGGCCTTTCAGGTTATGTCAATATAGGACTCGTTTTACTGTGGATATAGATACTTTTGTACCTGTTTCCTCCACTATCTTCACAAGGTCCTTTGCTCTTGTTCTGGGATTGATTTTCACTTTTCGCACCAAAATACGTTCATCTCTAGGAGACAGAACGTGTCTCCTTCCTGAGCGGTATGACGGCTGCGTGGTCCCATGGTGTTTATACTTGCGTACTATTGTTTGTACAGATGATCGTGGTACCTTCAAGCGTTTGAAAATTGCTCCCAAGGATGAGCCAGACTTGTGGAGATCTACACATTTTTTTCAGAGGTCTTTGCTGATTTATTTTGATTTTCCCATGATGTCGAGCAAGGGCACTGAGTTTGAAGGTAGGCCTTGAAATACATCCACAGGTACACCTCCAATTGACTCAAATGATGTCAATTAGCCTATCAGAAGCTTCTAAAGCCATGACATCATTTTGTGGAATTATCCAAGCTGTTTAAAGGTGCAGTCAACTTAGTGTATGTAAACTTCTGACCCACTGGAATTGTGATATAGTGACATAATCTGTATGTAAACAATTGTTGGAAGAATTACTTGTGTCATGCACAAAGTAGATGTCCTAACCGACTTGCCAAAACTATAGTTTGATAACATGAAATCTGTGGAGTGGTTGAAAAATGAGTTTTAATGACTTCAACCTAAGTGTATGTAAACCTCCGACTTCAACTGTATATAGTAAACGCATTTTGCAATTAAAACAAAAAGTATAGTAATCACAACTTAGTACAGTGAATATATTGTATACTGTAAGTACTGCAAGTAATACAGTATTGAATGTCTGTATATTCAGCACTTAAAAAAAAGAGTATAAAAAAAGAGTAGTCCAACCGCAAAAGTCAAAGAACAAAGAAAACTCTAAATGAAAAGCACATTAAAGTACACTCAAATGTTGTGCAACTGCAAAATCAAAATCAATGAGAGATTAATTCTGCCTCAGAATCACGTCTTTTTGCTGGTTCCGGCCAGAGGACTTTGTCCCTTGCCAGGCAATGAGGGAAAAACCCTCTGATGTGCCGTATCCAGCCTTGACAACACTCCACACCTATGTCACCATAGGCCAATTCCATTGCCTGTAACAGATTTTCCCTGGTATATGGGTTTCGGTCATAGAGCTTCCACCGCCACGCAGAGAAAAACTATTCTATTGGGTTGAGGAAAGGGCTGTATGGTGGAAGGCAAACATTTATGAATCACTGGTTGATGTTGAACCACTGGCGTATCCGGACACCACGGTGAAAGCTGACACGACACGACATGGACAGGATGCACTGCCTGCTGATGATTCTGCTGCTCACGCTCAAACAAAACATACTGAAGACCACCCAGAAATGTAAGAAGATGTTCAGTGTTACGTGGCCCCAGGGTTGCATGACGGTGGAGAACCCCACCATTACTTATGGCTGCACAAAGGGTGACGTTGTCACCACGCTGGCCAGGGACTTCCACAATGGCACGTTGGCCAACTATGTTCCTGCCTCTACTTCTCCTCTTCGCCAGATTGAACCCTGCTTCATCTACAAAAATGTATTCATGGGGCCTTTCCATGGAATCCAATTCAAACACTCTCTAAATATAAAACAATGGATAAATAAGTAGTTTAGTAAGTGATACAGAAAGACAGACTTCTGCAATAGTGTATTTGTATGCACTCCTGATTTACATACACTACAATATAGTGCAGTTTACAGTAACAGTAGGCTAGTAGCATAGCATTGTACTGTAAGCATCAGCGCTGAAGTGTTTTAGTGTACACTTACTTGCACATACTGAAATCGTAGATCTTTGACCCTTTCTGAGTTGCGCTCAAAGGACACTCTGTACACCTGCTTCACCTGTTGCGCTGGCACTGTGCGCTGGCACTGTTGATTCCTTCAAAGTTTACATTGTGTTCAATAACTCTTTGCTGTATTTCACGCAGTCGGATGGCATTGTTTTGAAGGACCGTATCAACAACGAGAGCCTCTTGCTGTTGGGAGAACATAGCAGTCCTTCCACCCTCATGTGGTCGTCTTTCAATTCTACAAAAAGGGAAAATGCTCTTACAAACGTATACATACAGTAAATATAGTAATAGATATTACTTCTATACGTAAAATATTGTATGGTAAGAAAAGTATTATCTTTTTCCCCAGTTCCCTTTCTATTGACAAAGTGATGTACTGAATCAAATGTATACAGTAAACTTTCAATGACCAAAATAAAAAAGAAACAATGACCTGTTCTCTTCTCTGAATGTCCTGACTACGGTGGCCACAGAGGATCAGCTCAAATTGGGTTGCACTCTTTGTCCTGCTTCCCTCATTGTCATTCCATGAACAACAACATGGTCTATCACAGTTGCTCGAATTTCATCTGAAATTACTGTTCTTGGTCTTGCTCTTCCTTGTACTCTTCCTCCTCGTCCACCACCTCTGCCTCTCAGATTGTTTCCATCCATTGTTGGTATCAACATTCAACGCACCTGTGCCACCTGTGCACTCTGAACTGGCTTATATTCTGTACAATTGGTTTGAACACATCATTAGAAACAAGTGTGAACAATTTGGAGCCGTTGTGTGTAAACGATGACAACTGTGTTGTAGTTGTGTTTAACTTTTGCAGCGTGTGTTTAACATTTTGTAACACAAGTGCATCACAGTGCAAAATGTGTTTTAGTGAGTGAGAATGTGTTTAGAGTTTTGCCAAAAGAGTATTATTGTTATTATTATTATTACTATTATTATTATTATGTTTATACCTAGTAATGACACTTAATAGAACATGGATGAAATATATATTGTGTTTACCTCCCGTTACCCAGGTGACCAACTACCTGAACTGGGTGGTCAGGAACTTGGCTGACTTAGAGGTCCAGATGGCTGCGGTCAAGAAGGTCAACAGCTTCCTGAGTACAGAGTCTGAGAACTACGAAGGCTCCATGGGTAAACTAAACACACTCCCACACCAAATACTGCTTCCCAATACCCTGTAGTCTCTCGTGACAGAAGCTGGACAGTGGTTCTGAGTTCAAATAGTCAGCACTCAATAGAACAGGGTAATGGAATCCTGCTGAAACACACAGTTCCAAATATGATCATCATCTCTGCTCAAATATTGTATTTGCTCACGCTATTTGAATAGTCCCTCAAAAAATAAAATCCATAGATGTTCAACTAAGCAGTCTACCATGACAGACTGTAGTTGGCCAGTGTGCATGCAAAATTTGGTTCTGTGTTCCGAGATTAAGTAAGCACTGACTGAAGCTTCCATTTATCAAGTGTCAACGCCAACATGTAACAACTTTTCTAACAGCGAGGATGGTTCAACATAGTCTAGGCTTCTACACATCTGTAAAGGACTATATTTAAACATCCATGGCAATAGAACAGTCAACCAACCGCACAGGGCAACAATCAGATGTCTTTACAGTGTGGGGCAGAACGACCTGACACAGACGGTGTTTCTCCTCCCGGATTCCAACAGAATTTCTCTAGTGTGTCTCTGTGGAGTTTACAATAGTCCCGTTACGAGTCTCCTTCCAAAGCAGCATGGAAGTTTAAGTGATGTGCTGTTGCCATGGCGATGTTAAAAAAGAAGTGGAGGGGTCATGTCTCTTGTGGGAGGAAGATAAGAGGGCTAGAACTAAGGGAGAAGGAGGAGGAGGAGGAGGAGGAGGGAGAGAGTTCTTGAAGAACAATGAGGGGGTGAGATTGAGGAGAGGGAGAACAGGAGAAGGAGGAGAGGAGAGGGAGGAGAGGAGAACGAGGAGAGGAGGAGAAGGAGGAGAGGGAGGAGGAGGAGAAGAGAAGGAGGAGAGGAGAATGAGGAGAGGAGAAGGAGGAGAGGGAGGAGGAGAAGAGAAGGAGGAGAGGGAGGGGAGGAGAGGAGGAGAGAAGGAGGAGCAGAGGAGAAGAGAAGGAGGAGAGGAGAAGGAGGCGAGGGAGGAGAAAGAGGAGAAGGAGGAGAGGGAGGAGAGGAGGAGGAGAAGAAGGAGGAGAGGAGGAGAAGGAGAAGCGGAGGAGAAGAGAAGAAGAGGAGAAGGAAGAGTGGAGAAGGAGGAGAAGAGAGGGAGGAGAGGAGGGGGAGGAGAGGAGAGGAGGAGCAGAGGAGAGGAGAGGAGAAGGAGGAGAGAGCTTATTGATGAGGAATAGATGGATGAGGGGGAGGAGAGAGTCCCCCATCTCTAGAGCCGTGGCCCTGCTAGATTCCTGCGGTCAAAGGAACCCTGCCAGAGTGGGCTGTCCTCCTCCACTGTGACGTAATGGAAAGTTTGTCCCTGATAGCGATACAACGATAATGAGTGGTGCTTGTACAAGCAGCGAGCTGACATCTTGCTGTGTTTTATCCTCCTTCCCTTTGATTGATTTAGTCCTTTTGTCCGTTCGAAGCCCTTAAGTTATGAGGAGAAAACCACCAACCCTTATTTTAAGGACTGTATGTATGGTTTTAGCAGTAAAACACAGAGTACTTTTGAAGTAGCCAAATGCTGCAGTCTAAACAGACCAGAGTTTGGTCACAGTAGGAAGAGTGGTCCTGAGGAGCACTTAGGGCACCACTTTTGACAAAGAGACCACTGTTTACCACTGTCCTGGATGTTCTACTGTATGACTGTCCTGGATGTACTACTGTATGACCTTCTTGGATGTCCTACTGTATGACTGTCCTGGATATACTACTGTATGACTGTCCTGGATGTACTACTGTATGACTGTCTTGGATGTCCTACTGTATGACTGTCCTGGATGTACTACTGTATGACTGTCTTGGATGTCCTGGCAAGGGAGATACCGTGATCAAGAAGGCGGTTCACCCAGGGCGAGGCTCAGCCATTGCACTCCGGCTGTGCTGACCCCTGCGAATTTCCCAAATGTGGAAATCTCGATTGCATAATTTCTGGTAAATTAAAATGCGTCCAGAGGGAGCTGAAGTTGCGGATTGCTGAGGGGAAGAGAGTGTATAAGGAGAAGATGGAGGACAAGCTGAGGCAGAGCCAGGTGAGAGAGGTGTGGAAGGGTATGAGAAATATCACTGGCTTCAAAAAGTCAAACAGTGGGCAGACGGAGGGGACCCAGGACAGAGCCAATGAGCTGAACCAATTTTTTAACAGGTTCGATACTGGCCCTGTCCACCTCCCCTCCAGCTCCCCAGACCACACACCCTCACGGCTATCCCACCCCCACTTTGCTCACAGCACCTCTGCTGAGACAATCAGTGACCCCACCTCCGCCCCTGCCCCCCCTGGACTGATCCTCAACACCCCCCTTCCCCCCACCTCCCTACCTGGGCTGGCTTTCACCACCAACCAAGTGAAGAGAGAGCTGGAGAGACTACACCAGTGGAAAGCGGCGGGCCCCGATGGCATCAGCCCAAGGGTGCTGAGGGTCTGTGCTGACCAACTGTGTGGAATACTCCAGCGTCTTTTCAACCTTAGCCTGAGCCTAGAAAGGGTCCCTGTGCTGTGGAAAACATCCTGCCTCGTCCCAGTGCCCAAGAAGGCACACCCCACTGTCCTGAATGACTTCAGACCTGTAGCGCTAACATCCCACATCATGAAGACCCTGGAAAGGTTAGTCCTCGCTCACCTCAGACCCCTGGTGTGTTCATCAATGGACCCCCTGCAGTTTGCATACCAGCGCAACATCGGGGTGGATGATGCAATCATCTACCTTCTGCAGAGGGCCTACTCTCACCTGGACAACGCAGGTTGCACTGTGAGGGTCATGTTTTTTGACTTCTCCAGTGCCTTCAATACCATTCAGCCCCTGCTACTGGGTGAGAAGATGAGGAGGATGAAAGTGGAAGCACCCTTAGTCTCCTGGGTCACGGACTACCTGACCGGTAGGCCACAATTTGTGCGACTACAGAGCTGTGTGTCAGAACGGGCAGTTAGCAACACAGGGGCCACCCAGGGTACGGTCCTGTCCCCCTTCCTGTTCACCCTCTACACCTCAGACTTCAGATATAACTCTGAAACATGCCACCTACAGAAGTTCTCGGATGACTCTGCTATTGTAGGGTGCATCAGGGGTGGGCAGGAGGAGGAGTACAGGAGCACAATCAGTGACTTTGTGTTGTGGTGTGAGCAGAACCACCTTCAGCTCAACATCAGCAAAACGAAGGAGATGGTGGTGGACTTCAGGAGAACCAAGGCACAACTGACTGCAGTCCCTATAAAGGGGATGGATGTGGAAATGGTTGAGTCATACAAGTTCTTGGGGGTCCATATGGACAACAGACTGGAATGGGCTGGTAACACCGGGGCCCTGTACAAAAAGGGCCAGAGCCGACTCTACTTTCTGAGGAGGCTCAGGTCCTTCAACGTGTGCAGTAAACTACTGCATACCTTCTACCAGTCTGTGGTGGCCAGTGCCATCTTTTTTGCAGTGGTGTGCTGGGGAGCAAACATCAAAGCCGGTGATGCTTCTCGGGTAAATAAGCTGATCAGGAAGGCTAGCTCTGTCCTGGGGATGAGCCTTGACACTCTAGAGGAGGTGGCGGAGAGACGGATCCTGGCCAAACTGCTGGCCATCATGGACAACGTCACCCACCCTCTGCACGCTATGGTTATGACGCAGAGGAGCTCTTTCAGTCACAGACTGATCCCACCACGGTGTGCCAGAGAGCGCCACAGGAGGTCCTTCCTGCCGGCGGCTATGAGACTATATAATGCCTCACCGGGGTGCCGTGCCGTCGGCAACATAGATCTGGAACTGTTGGGGTGCTAGGACCTAGTTTAACAATTATGCATCCATCCGTGAGTAACTCTGTTCCGTCAGCACTCATCCACTCAGGACCTACTTATTCATACAGGTCTGTATATACATACCCATGTACAGTTGTTATATTATATCACATGCAATATTGTAAGTAATTATTGGACCTAGGCATTCACTCAGGAATGCATATTAGTATCCTGCCAGTTGCACCTTTTCTCATTGCTTTTAGTATATCAAATGTGCAATAAGTGCAGTTGTCTGTAATTAAACCCTGCGCACTAAGGACTGTATTTTAAGGGAATTACTATTATTACCCCAATGATATCATACACACATTTAGCTATTAAAGTATCTCTTCCTGTCATTTACCTGTACAGTTTGTGTAAACATGCAAGTATTCACTTATCTGTAAATATAACTGTATACCTAACTGTACAGCTAATTTAACCATGAAAAATTTTCACTTACCTGTTCATTTACCCAGTCTGTCTATTAAGTAAACTATTATTACCCTCGCTCATATCATACGCATTAGCTACTGAAGTATTTCTCTGCCATCAACCTGTATAGTATAGTTAACCATCCAACATCCACCAATGTATAGTGTACATATTCAGCCAACCACTCATACTACGCAATGTCCTTTTATAGCTTTTTTTTGCACTCCAGATATCCTGTATTTCTATACTTTTTCATACTGCCGCTCTATGTATCATGTACCGTGTATCTGTCTTTTGTGTACTTTCGTTGTGGCATTTTGCACCTGCCCTGTGTTTTTGTTGTAGCTGCTTGATAATGAAATTTCCCCCCCGGGGGATCAATAAAGTACCTATCTATCTATCTATCTATCTATCTATCTATCTATCTATCTATCTATCTATCTATCTATCTATCTATCTACTGTATGACTGTCCTGGATGTCCTACTGTATGACTGTCCTGGATGTCCTACTGTATGACTGTCCTGGATGTCCTACTGTATGACTGTCCTGGATATACTACTGTATGACCGTCTTGGATATACTACTGTATGACTGTCCTGGATGTCCTACTGTATGACTGTCCTGGATGTGCTACTGTATGACTTACTGTATTCCACCCTCATGTGGTCGTCTTTCAATTCTACAAAAAGGGAAAATGCTCTTACAAACGTATACATACAGTAAAAATAGAAATGGATATTACTTCTATACGTAAAATATTGTATGGTAAGAAAAGTATTATTTTTTCCCCAGTTCCCGTTTCTATTGACAAAGTGATGTACTGAATCAAATGTATACAGTAAACTTTCAATGACCAAAATAAAAAAGAAACAATGACCTGTTCTCTTCTCTGAATTTCCTGATTACGGTGGCCACAGAGGATCAGCTCAAATTGCAAGGAAAAACTCCTAGCCCTAGTTATTGTGTATGATCACATTATATAATTACACATCTCATTCATGTTTTGTTAATGGTGGACTATATGTGTTCTTTCCAGATATCTCCCAGGTCCCAGAGGACTGGCCCCAGCATGGAGAGATAAAGATCCAGGATCTGTGTGTCCGTTACGACCCCCTTCTGAAGCCTGTCCTCAAACACGTTAATGCCTACATCAACCCCGGACAGAAGGTATGTAACAGCCCTGTGTCTTAACGCAACTGTGAGATGGCACATTGTTGCTTTAACATTTAGGGAGCTAAGCAACCCCGGACAGACGGTAAGTCACACCCACTCACAGAGCCATCCCTTAACGCAACTGTGACTTGACGTTGTTCCTGACTATATCGCTGAATAAAGATCACATTTGACAGCAGTGAAAGCAGTGAAAAGCAAGCGGACGTTTACTTTGTTAGAATCACGGCCCTGTGCCTAAACGCAAATGTGACTTGACACGTAGTGAAGAAACGTAGTAGTCGGTAGCGGCGACTCCGTATGGCATGCGTCTTACAGCTTTCGGCACACACATGTCCGTTCTCTCAGGGCAGTGTTACTGTACCTCAGCAAACTCCTGCTATCTGGCCTGACTGATGAGGCTGCTTCACTTCTGCTGTGAGGAGCCTGAATGCAGATACACAGTTAGAGAGAGATATCCAGTCCAGAGCAGAGAATCAGAGATATAGTCCTGTCCCTAGAGAGCCACGGGTTGTGCAGGCTTTTGATCCAGCCCAGTAACAACACACCACAGGAGGTTGGTGGCACCTTAATTAGGGAGGACGGGCTCGTGGTTATGGCTGGAGCGGAAGTGGTGGAATGGTATCAAATACATCAAACACATGGCTTGATGCCATTCCATTCCCTCCATTCCAGCCATTATTATGAGCCGTCCTCCCCTCAGCAGCCTCCACTGCAACAAACATTATTCAACTAATTGAGTAGTTCATGGAGCTGGGCTGGAACAATAGCCAGGACTGAAGAAAGTGCTCTAGTATTTCTCTTTGACTCTGTGCTCTGTAAGCAAGGCTGGATATTAGGTATCTCTCTATCTGTGTATCTGTGAGTGTTTTATAAGTAGGGCTGGATATTATGTCTTGAAGAGCAAGACGAGTTTAGTGCCTCCTGCTGAGCTTCAGTTTCTACAACCACCCTGTATTCCCCTTTTAATCTGACTCTGTATTGCATTAATCCTAATATGCTCAAACATCTTAAGTCTGGGGATATAAACCCTTAGTGGAGAGGCCTGGCTGTGTGTGTGGCTGTGTGTGTGGCTGTGTGTGTGTGGAACTGTGTAATTCGGGCCAGATCTAAGAATAGTAATGTATTGTGGTTGTGTGAGAGGCTGAAATCCTGTTGTTTTTAAGGTAATTTACTGGCAGCCAGTTACCTGTTAGTTACTGCAAAAAAGGTACGCTATGTTACTGTCAACTTTACAGTAATGTACTGTTAAACCAACGTTTCAGTAGGACTCAGAGTTTTACCTTGTGAGGGAAAACTCCTGGTCCTGTTCGTAAAAGTAGAGGGCCGAGCTGTGACAGATTGTGTCTCTCACTGGCGTGTGATGACTGTTTAATAACTAATCAACCCCCTCTTTCTACCTCTCCTCTCTCTAGGTGGGCATCTGTGGACGCACAGGAAGTGGAAAGTCCTCCCTCTCTCTGGCCTTCTTCAATATGGTCGACATGTTTGAAGGTTAGTCTCTCTCTCCTGTGATTCATGTGTAGAACGCCTCTGAAGCTGTGGACAGGGCCCTTGGAGCTCAAAGGCCGAGCATTCGTTACACAGCTCCTCCTCAAAGGCCCTCCACCGACTACAAGGTGGAACTCTTTTTCAGTAGTGAAGTGCTACTAGACGTAACATAACTATGGTGACTGCAACCAAACGCTGAGCTATGTCCTTGACTTTCCTGTCCCAAAGTGCCCTTTCAAAGTCAGATTGAGGCTAAGGTTTTAAGATGGTAGTTAGTTTGAGTGGAGCTGTGTTTATTCTCATCTGATAAAGGGAAATAGATCCTCTGCTGAAATCCATAGCCTCCTTTTAGTTTCCTCTGTGTACAGTACGGCGCTGTGGTCACTGTCAACCTGACAACCTATGGTCACTGTCACCCTGACAACCGATGATGATGTCATATTTAGTTGTCCATTGTGCACAACTTTCTGCAGGCTGCCTATTATTGTTAGTATGCATATCCCCAGCCTCTTGCCAAATGTCAAAAAATAGAATAATCAAAACAATGTTCTGGATTTATTTCCGCGCGTTGAACATTCGTTTGTCAGAATCCACTGATAAAGAATCATATCATAATATTCAGGTTTTATTCTGTCTGAATAATCTTTGTATTTATGCCACTCCTAGTCAGCTGATTCAGCCAAACATATCTTTCTCCAAACCCAACAATATATGCTCACTTTTTCCACACGAGCACTGCTGGCACAGACAAATGGATTTCACTGAACAATGAATAAAGACACATATTTGTTACCAGTGTCCCCTTATAAAGGCTTGAACAGTACCATGTTGACTGTAGTCGTACTAATAGACTTGCCAGTAGACATTCTTGGGAAGATAATGTCCCCAGAAATAGACTAAATAAATAGACTAGAACATTAAATATGTTCAGTGAGTAATGATCGTAAATGTAATGTTCAGCTTACATGTGTATTCTTCTACAATATACAGAACACAATGGATATCAAAGTAACAGAACAGATCTTGGAGATCAAAGACTCACAAGGGCACGTTACATAACTAGTTTCTATATGCTGGATGACACTGCTTGTATAGAGATGCGTACTGCATGATGTATTTATGCATCAAATCTGTATCTCTCTCTGTCTGTATCTCTTTCTCTCTCTCTGTCTCTCTCTTTTTCTCTCGCTCTCTCTCTCTTTCTCTCTCTCTTTCTCTCTCTCGCTCTCTCTGTCTCTTTCTGTCTCTCTGTATCTATCTCCCTCTCTCCCTCTCCTCTCAGGTCAGATCATCATTGATGGTATAGACATCTGTAAGCTGCCCCTCCAGACCCTGAGGTCTCGTCTGTCCATCATCCTCCAGGACCCAGTGCTGTTCAGCGGATCCATCCGGTACGTAGGCTTCGTGTAGAACGTTATAATGTTAGAGCCCTTACTAGGACACTGTACGTGCAGTGAAGAACCAGGTGTGTGTGTGTGTCTATGTAAGAGTGAGCCTGTGTGTGTGTGAGCCAGTGTGTACGTTGCAGAACATTACAACCAAGATACTGGGCATGATGTTTCCACCCCCATGCTTCACAGTAGGTATGGTGTTCTTTGGATGCAACTCAGCATTCTTTCTCCTCCAAACACGACGAGTTGAGTTTTTACCAAAAAGTTATATTTTTGTTTCATCTGACCATATGACATTCTCCCAATCCTCTTCTGGATCATCCAAATGCTCTCTAGCAAACTTCAGACGGGCCTGGACATGTACTGGCTTAAGCAGGAGGACACGTCTGGCACTGCAGGATTTGAGTCCTTGGCGGCGTAGTGTGTTACTGATGGTAGCCTTTGTTACTTTGGTCCCAGCTCTCTGCAGGTCATTCACTAGGTCCCCCCGTGTGGTTCTGGGATTTTTGCTCACCGTTCTTGTGATCATTTTGACCCCACGGGGTGAGATCTTGCGTGGAACCCCAGATCGAGGGAGATTATCAGTGGTCTTGTATGTCTTCCATTTCCTAATAATTGCTCCCACAGTTGATTTCTTCACACCAAGCTGCTTACCTATTGCAGATTCAGTCTTCCCAGCCTGGTGCAGGTCTACAATTTTGTTTCTGGTGTCCTTTGACAGGCCTCTCTCATCTTTTTAAGTAGGAGAACCTGCACAATTGGTGGCTGACTAAATACCTTTTTGCCCCACTGTATGTGCAAATAGTTAAAGTACAAAAGGGAAAATAAATAAACATAACTATGGGTTGTATTTACAATGGTGTTTGTTCTTCACTGGTTGCCCTTTTCTTGTGTCAACAGGTCACAAATCTTGCTGCTGTGATGGCACACTGTGGTATTTCACACAATAGTTTATCGAAATTGGGTTTGTTTTTGATTTCTTTGTGGATCTATGTAATCTGAGGGAAGTACAGTATGTGTCTCTAATATGGTCATACATTTGGCAGGAGTTAGGAAGTGCAGCTCAGTTTCCACCTCATTTTGTGGGCAGTGTGCACATAGCCTGTCTTCTCTTGAGAGCCAGGTCTGCCTACGGCAGCCTTTCTCAATAGCAAGGCTATGCTCACTAAGTCTGTACATAGTCAAAGCTTTCCCTAAGTTTGGGCCAGTTACAGTGGTCAGGTATTATACCACTGTGTACTCTCTGTTTAGGGCAAAATAGCATTCTAGTTTGATCCGTTTTTTTGTTAATTATCTTTTTGTTTTCTCATGATTTGGTTGGGTCTAATTGTATTTCTGTCCTGGGGTTCTATGGAGTCTGTTTGTGTTTGTGAATAGAGCCCCATGACCAGCTTGCTTAGGGGACTCTTCTCTAGGTTAATCTCTCTGTAGGTGATGGCTTTGTGATGGAAGTTTTGGGAATCGCTTCCTTTTAGGTGGTTGTAGAATTTAACATCTCTTTTCTGATTTTGATCATTAGTGGGTATCGGCCTAATTCTGCTCTGCATGCATTATTTAGTGTTTTACGTTGTACACAAAGGACATTTTTGTAGAATTCTGCATGCAGAGTCCCATTTTGTGAATTCTTGGTTGGTGAGCGGACCCCAGACCTCACAACCATAAAGGGCAATGGGTTCTATAACTGATTAAAGTATTTTTATCCAGATCCTAATTGGTATGTCAAATTCTATGTTTCTTTTGATGGCATGGAAGGCCCTTCTTGCCTTGTCTCTCAGATCGTTCACAGCTTTGGGGAAGTAACCTGATTTTTAGGCCGAGGTATGTATAGTTTTTTATGTTCTCTAGGGCAAAGGTGTCTAGATGGAATTTGTATTTGTGGTCCTGGCAACTGGACCTTTTTTGGAACACCATTAT
Source organism: Thymallus thymallus (assembly GCA_023634145.1). Lineage (NCBI taxonomy): Eukaryota > Metazoa > Chordata > Actinopteri > Salmoniformes > Salmonidae > Thymallus > Thymallus thymallus. The sequence continues at coordinate 15,504,813 of CM042420.1, forward strand.
TTTTGTCTTATTGATATTTACTGTCAGGGCCCAGGTCTGACAGAATATGTGCAGAAGATCTAGGTGCTGCTGTAGGCCCTCCTTGGTTGGTTACAGAAGCACCAGATCATCAGCAAACAGTAGACATTTGACTTCAGATTCTAGTAGGGTGAGGCCGTGTGCTGCAGACTGTTCTACTGCCCTCGCCAATTTGTTGATATATATGTTGAAGAGGGTGGGTCTTAAGCTGCATCCCTGTCTCGCCCCATGACCCTGTGGAAAGAAATGTGTGTGCACGTTTAACTGATTTACGTGTGCGGATTTTATAATATGTTTTTCCCCCAACACCACTTTCCATCAATTTGTATAGCAGACCCTCATGCCAAATTGAGTCAAAAGCTTTTTTGAAATCAACAAAGCATGAGAAGGCCTTGCCTTTGTTTTGGTTTGGGGTTTTTTCAGTTAGGATGTGCAGGGTGAATACGTGGTCTGCCATTGCTCAGTACATTGTTTTCACTGAGGAAATGTACAAGTCTGCTGTTGATGATAATGCAGAGGATTTTCCCAAGGTTGCTTTTGATGCATGTCCTATATATATTGGGGAAGATGAAAGAGCTAAGGATGATGTTAAAGAGTTTAAGTATAGCCAATTTGAATGTGTGGTCCATATATTTTATCATTTCATTTAGGATACCATCAACACCACAGGCCTTTTTGGGTTGGAAGGTTTGTATTTTGTCTTGTAGTTCATTCAATGTAATTGGAGAATCCAGTGGGTTCTGGTAGTCTTTAATAGTTGATTCTAAGATCTCTCTCTCTCTCTCTCTCTCTCTCTCTCTCTCTCTCTCTCTCTCTGTCTCTGTCTCTGTCTCTGTCTCTGTCTCTGTCTCTGTGTGTGTGTGTGGTGCCACAGCTTGAAGATGTTTGGAGTATTAGCAGATAACTGAGCTGCTGTGTTTGTTATAAAACACGAAGAGCATGTGTTGTTCATATAGAAAGACGTTGTCGTCCCGAAATAAAGACCCATCCAATAGGGCCATCGTGGCAGTAAGTCAGAGGACCGTGCATTTAGCCAGCCCGTTGCCATGGCGAAGTTTACATGAACAGAGGCCTTGGGTGATTGGTCCTACAATAACACTGTGACGATGGTTAAAGAGAGAGACAGACAGCGCTACGATAGTAGCCCCACCATGGTTAAGCAATGCTACATCATTAGGCCCAGTGGAACAGTTGTAGTATGAGTTAGTGTGGTAGTAAGTGAGGATTCCCTCTGGCTGTGTGCTGGGGGAGTTTTAGCTAAGAGGATGGGCCCCAGTCCAAACACTGGGCCTTTGCCTGTTATGGTCTTCCACAGACAGTAGTGGGTTCTCTCTCTCCTGCCTAGTCTCTACCTGTCTGTTTGTCTCTCTTCTTCTATCTCTTTCGCTCTGTCTATGTCTCTTTGTCTCTCTCTCTCTCTCTCTCTCTCTCTGTCTCCCTGTCTCTCTCTCTCTCTCTCTCTCTCTCTCCCTGTCTCTCTTTCTCTCCATCTATGTCTCTCTCTTCCTCTCTATCTCTGTCTCGCTCTGTATCTGTCATGTCTCCCTGGCAGGTTTAATCTGGACCCAGAGAGTACCTGTACTGATGTAATGTCTCTCTGGCAGGTTTAACCTGGACCCAGAGAGTACCTGAACTGATGTCATGTCTCCCTGGCAGGTTTAACCTAGACCCAGAGAGTACCTGTACTGATGTAATGTCTCCCTGGCAGGTTTAACCTGGACCCAGAGAGTACCTGTACTGATGTCATGTCTCCTTGGCAGGTTTAACCTAGACCCAGAGCGTACCTGTACTGATGACAGACTGTGGGAGGCACTAGAAATCGCCCAGCTGAAGAACATGGTCAAAGCCCTTTCTGGGGGACTGGGTATGTGTCTGTCTGCCTGTCTGTATGACTGTCACATCTAGTGCTGTAATACTGGGAATCCTACAGCTGGGATTTGGGGAATGTGTTTGGAATTTGGCAACCTCTAACCACAATCTGGCCACCACAATCTGGCAACTTCCAACCACACAATCTGGCCACTTGCAACCTCACAATTTGGCAAACTCCAACCACCCAATCTGGCCACTTGCAACCACACAATCTGGCAACCTCCAACCACACAATCTGGCAACCTCCAACCTCAGAATCTGGCCACTTCCAACCACACAATCTAGAAACCTCCAACCACACAATCTGGCCACCTCCAACCATACAACCTGGCAACCTCCAACCACACAATCTGTCATCCTCCAACCACACAATCTTTGGGAAAACATATTAGAGGGAAAAAATTATCAGACAATGTGCTACTAAAATGTAGCTGTCAGAAAAACGATTGCCTTAATAACGACTTGTGTGTGTATTTGTGTGTGTGTGTGTGTATTTGTGTGTGTGTGTGTGTGTGTGTGCCCGTGTGTGCCCGTGTGTGCCCGTGTGTGCCCGTGTGTTCCAGACGCGGTGGTGACAGAGGGAGGGGAGAACTTCAGTGTGGGTCAGAGGCAGTTGTTTTGTCTGGCTAGAGCCTTTGTCAGGAAGAGCTCCATCCTCATTATGGACGAAGCCACCGCATCCATCGACATGGCAACGGTGAGCTCACACACCCTAACAGTCATGTGCCCTCCATCACTAGCTCTTTAGTAATATTATGATCAGACGTTTCATTTTCTGCCCTTTTAATTTTTTACAGCCAGATCTATGACATTACTTTTACTGCAGAAACATAAAGCACAAGTATAATGTCAGATACGTTATTAAAACACAAACCAGACATCTTTATAATTGTCCTCCTATGACACATTTATTATTTGAGTTGCCATGATTACATATGACATTCATTATTGAGGCCTATACATAGAGGTTTGGTCAATAGCAGAACACATGTCCATGTATTTCAACCATTCACACACTCTTCATTAGGGCACCTGTTTGTAGATGAAGCTCTGATTTCCATTAACGCTAGAATCCTTAGTTGCCAGTGGTGTTTCTAGAACATTTTACATGGGGTGGCAAGTTAAAATTCAAGGGTGGCATATCATTCTATTGTAGGTTATGTCCACTTTATTTATACAAATCCAGCTACTGAAAACGGACAGTGTAATGTCTTGCTAATAAATATCATACATGTTCTACACTTTGATGTTTATGTGTTCAAAGTTTGGTACGAGTCTTTCAAGTGTTGAGTGTTGGGAGTTCCCTAAGTATTATATATACAACTTAAGCATTGAGGGAAAATATGCAGTATTTTACTTTGAGACATTGCTTATATTATTCTGACAAGTGCAGAAGCATAAATTAATGCATCCTGAAAATGAATGCCTTATATTGCTTGAAATACACAAACACTGAATATACTGAGGTTATAAATAGAGTAGGAACAAGGGAAATGCAAAGCATTTGTATAAAATATAATTTACTGGAATTGTCAAGGTGTTATAACTTTGCCTAATACAAACCCTAATACAAATACTAAACCTAGAGATCATCAGAACTTGCCTCAAATAACAAAACAATAACAATCTGAGTAATATTTTCATTAACATGTATGTAGTGGTAGCAAATCGTCTCGCAAACTCATCCAGATCAAGACACTTAGCACGTTTTGACTCTATACTTAGTATAGCTATACTTGTTAATCTATTCTCAACCATGGTAGAACGCAAGTGATTCTTGACTAGCTTTAGAGTTGAGAAACTTGGCTCACATGAAGCACTGCTGACGGGCAATACTGCAGCTATTTTACATAAACGATACAGCTCAAAGAAAACTGTCTTATTTGGATCCAAAAAATTCAATAGTTCCATGAGATTAGTGGGACTCTCTTTTTTTGCTTTTCTCCGAGTCTGATGCAGTTCATGCTTAACATCTTCTAAATTTTCCCCATAGGCATTTGCCAACATGAGAATAGCCTCCTCATTGAGAAAGCCAGGACTTGATGGATTTAATGCCTGTATGCCTTTCATGATCTGACAGTTAAATTGGGACCTGAAACTGCAATATTGCTAGTAGTTTAGCTTTAAAGAGGATCTGATACTTGAACAGTGCCATCAGTTTTTATTTACCTTATAGTAAACTGATTTAGTGCTAACTGGCGATTGGATGGTATGTTAAGTAGGCTATGATCTTATTGAACCCATTAAGTGTGTGTGTGTGTGTGTAAAACACTTACACTGAGTTTAAAACTCTAAACAGTCCAACAATGAGTTCTCTAAAAAGGAGAAAAGCTAACTGCATTCAGAACCCACAGCACAAAATGTTCACGAGATATTACACTTCAAAATGACAAAGCATTTTCTAAATGGCCACTAATTGTGTATGTAGGCTATCACATGCAAAGTAATTTATACCAAAGCTATCTAGCTACCTAACTCGCTAAAGACGGTTGGTTAACAGTTAGCTAAAAGCAAGCTATAGCTGGCTAGCTAGGCTAATGACGTTTGCAAGCTAGCTAGCAAATAAATAGACTAAAACAATTTAAATTACTGTCTGTCTATCACATATGACCACACATCACATTTTGTTGATGTTATAGAGATGTCCAGAAATGTCTAATTTTGAATTACTGTAGATAAACCTTAACTTTCTCCACAGATTAAATGAACAATTGAATAGCAAGCTACATCAACATTGTTCATTGCCCCTTTGCTAGCTAGCTATCAGGACAAGCATTACATGGCAATGATAGCAGCTAGCGACAAGCTACTTCATCTGCAAATTTGCTAGCTAGCTAACTTTACCAATAATATTGACGATTGCATTATATTAGCTAGTAGATGATATCAGCCATATCTTAATTATAATAAATGGCTGCTGCTAATGCAAGATTATAACACTTTGTATCGTATATATATTTAGTAAACATGTGCAGCAGTACCTACTTCATTACTGCTAGGCTAGTCTAGTGCGATCCTGGATGCTCCGTTGCTTAGAGTATCATGGACCGACGCCCGGTGTTTTCACTGGAAAGGAGGGGTAGCAGCACGGTGACAGGAGCAGGCGGACCCTGGGACTCAACCATTTTACGGGGAAGGGGGGACTGACTCAAAGATATTGGAACGGGTGTCACGATGATGTGCAGAGACAGACCAAGACGCAGCGCAGGGATTATAGTTCGACATCTTTTATTTATACTATGTACTGAATGAATAAATACTATGTATAAACAAAACAACGAATGACGAACTAAAGAACACAAACAAACACTAAGCACAAAACGTCACGTTCAGCAAACAAACACGAAATGAACAGACTAAGTGTGTAACTAATGCACACTTACTATCACCGTGACTGCGAAATACATCGACAACGACCCACACCAGAGTGAATGACAGACTAACATATATAGGATCCCTAATTAGAGACAATGCGGTGCAGCTGCCTCTAATTAGGGATCCAACCCAAAACCCACGCAGAAACAGAAAAGAAAGACACTGTCAGACTCTGACCATAGCTACATAGAGAAGCAAATAGGCCTCTCTATGGCCAGAGCCTGACAATGGGTTACCATAGAGATTAACAACTAAAGTAAAAAAAATATATACCATTCATAAAATTAAATATTAATATATTATAGCAGACACTCCTGACAACTGGGGTGGTGAGTGGGGTGGCAAGACATTTTTAGCCACCCCTTGCAACCCCGGTGGTTTCGCCAGTGTTAGTTGCTACATCCATTTTTGGACTTATAAATTAATGAAATCTACCCATTGATTCTTAAAGAATATAACTTATTAATGCCTTGTGAGCTTAGTTATTAATGCCTTAGAGCTTAGACGCAGACACCAAAGAGGAGACGGCACTCACAGTGGAGTGACATTACTGTGGAGTGCTCATGGTTGTGTCTAAGGTTGTGCTCCAAATGACACACTATTCCCTATAAAGTGCACAATTCTTTGGCCAGGGCTTATAAGGCCTCTGGTCAAAAGTAGTGCACTATGCAAGGAATAGGGTGCCATTCGGGCCACAACTTAAAGAGCTGACATTTCTCACTCCTACAGGAGAATGTCTTACAGAAGGTGGTGATGACAGCCTTCGCCGACCGAACAGTCGTCACTATTGCAGTAAGTCTGTTACAGCCTGTTACAGAACTTGAATTTTACTTTTTTCTATATTCTAGTTTGGATTTTATGTTTTGTTTTATTTCCTTCACATTTATGCAGTATTGTATTAAAGTGAAAAAGAAAGAGAAATAAATCCCATCAGAATAAGTGGAGAAATGCACGTTTTTTTGGTTTGAATACTTTCTCTAGCTTGAAAGGTCAGATTTGGAAGAGTTATTCTGTGTATAGATGTGGAGACTCCTCTTGGTCTACTCGCTCTCTCTCTCTCTCTCTGTGGATCAGTCATTGGAGACAGCATAGAGACTAGGACTAGCTGATTTCTCCTAGATTTTAGATTTCCTCGTCTTCCTTATCCTATCTTTCCAATGTCTCCTGTTTCATCATACTGTACCTCTGCTACTCATGCCTCCAAATGCTTCTCATGCCTCCAAATGCTTCTCATGCCTTCAAACGCATCTCATGCCTCCGAATGCATACACGGACCGATTCAGAGTTGAGATAAGGTGCAATTAAAGAAATAATCAGTGGGAGACTGATGAAAATTAAAATTAAGCGTGCTGCAGATCTCAACTCTGAATGGACATGTTAGCCTCTCTAGACTCAAACAGCTTGTCTGCTGTCCTTCCTTCACCTGTCTTCTTCTCCTTGTTCTCCCTGTTCCTCTCCTTTTGTCTCCCTGTCTATCCTTGGTTCCTTCTCTCTGTTCTGCCGCCCAGCACCTGGTGTCCTCCATCTTGGAGGCTAAACAGGTGCTGGTGTTCTCCGCGGGGAAGCTAGTGGAGTGTGACTCT